>JAULJZ010224864.1:0-17395 GCA_032270985.1 Heliamphora pulchella
TAGGATAAAGCCGAACCACTATAAATTCCTGGTGTCTGGTTCTATTTCTCTATCCCTCATCTTTTAATATTTGCATTAGTTATATACCTGCATATCTTGCTTTATTGCTATATTAAAAAAATTTTAAAAAAGATTTTTAAATTACTATTGCATTTTTTAAAGACCCAATTCACCCCCCTTTTGGGTTGCCTAGTTCTAACAAAATATTGAAAACATATGCTATGAAGGGGCTGTAAAGAAAAAGGAGCTTGGTACCTGGGGTCCCTGGCCTGGTCGGGCAAAACCGTGCAAGGGGATCAATGGGGCCAGGCCCGAGCTGCCAATTTTCCTCGATCACGACAAAATCCTCAAGATTCCCCTTGTGGGAGCTCTTGAGCTCGCACACGATCATCCGGTTGTCCTTGGCTTTCAGATAATACTTGTTCAAGCCTTTTGCTGTCTCGGCGATGGAGTAGCATTATTGAATCTCCCGAACACCGAGGTCGATGCCCATGTAACGATTCAACAGGACTACTCCGATTAGTACCGAGAAGAAGTTATGGGTGAGCTGGACCGGGCATAATCGCTAAAAGGAAAGTGCCTCCCTAAAGACGCTCGGGAGGGGGAATTCCACCCGGGACTCCAGAAGAGCCACAAGCGAAAAAACAACCCCCCGGGCTCTCTAGTGGTTAGGGTCTCCTCACTGGTAGCCTGACGTATGCTGATGTCATTAGGGATGGCCCGAGGTCGACGGAGCTCAGCCAAGGCCTCCGGTGTGTCAACATAGCGAGCAAGATGCCCCATCTTATATATATATATATGTTATATGCATTTTAGAGCAATGTAATAGGCGATCTCCCCGGCAACACCACCACCGCCGGAGGTAGCGGTGGCCCCGGGGCATCTGGGGCATAGCCCAGGCAGACTAGCCTCTGCCGTAACGGCGGCGACACCACCCCCACAGTGTTTACAGAATTGGGAAGGGAGGCTGCCGGTTGCCACGACAATGGCGGGGCTTCGGCGAATAAACGGCAAGGGGTACTGGAATTGGAAAAAATAGAACGCTAACCTGAGAGAAAAAGGTTCTAGGAGGTTGGAATTTCACCGGAGTTGTAGGAATCTCAGTTGCCAGAGTGATGCCGAAAATCGTCTGGCTTCTGGGAGTCTTGTGGTTCGTAAAAGAGTGGGAGAAGGGTGACTTCCCCCTTATATAGCTTCCCTTGTACATTCAAACGAAGCGCCAAAAGACAGCAGTTATGGCGCGTGCTCTGACGCGCGCCGTATGTATTTAATGCTCATTTAACACAAGCGGCGCACATGGCTCGAGCAAACCAATCCGAACAGATCACAGCGTTTGATATCATAGCACTGGTGTTCGGATCAAATGGCCGAGCGCTATTTTAATGGTTTCGAGCAAAATTTCTTAATCAGGCTTGAAAATCCGAGCAGATCAGAGTAATTAGGTCAAATGATCGATATTTGTTGAAAACGACGGCCGACATTCCTTCGACATTCCTATACCTAAGGTACAACTAGCGCCGCACGCACTTAATGCGCAATAAATGTGCCGCAGAACCGATGGGGCACTGCCACATGGAGGAGGAGACTGTTGGCGTGTGAGGAAGCTAAGGATAGTACGTCAGCGAAGCTTGCTCAACAAGCCACCCGATCAAAAGGCGAAATGATGAATCGAGCAAGGGCATCGCATCATCTTCCAGTAGCTCGAGCTCTCGAGCAACAACAAGATGATGGGGAAATTGAGGGGTATCAAGTTTCGATCAAAGCCATGTGGAGCACACGTGGAATGTCGTACAGAGCTACAGTCCTTTTTTAGCACGGCACATACCTCGGCCTATCATATTAGCTCGGGTAATAGGCCGAGCTATATGGTAGGGCACTGGGGATCTCAAGACGTAAGGCCCGAGCTCAGAGAGGGCTTGGCCCCAAGACATGGTGCTCAGCTCCATTACGAGGATTGCTCGGCACTCATAGCCGAGCAAGACAAATGGTTTGAACCCTGGGCCGAGCTGGATGGGTGATATTGAGGACCATGTCCCACAATACGTGTATCAGAAAAGAGATACGATGATAAAAGACCAATTGCAAGTGGGCCTATTCAGGGTTTAGGACCCCTAATAGGGGTGGCTTAGCCCTAGCCCAAACTAGGCCTGTTGTTTAGGCCAAGCTAGATCTGAATGCTGATAGACATCTTGACGTGACAAAAGAAATTTGTAGAAAGATCCTGTATAGATATCTAATGATGGCACTGATAAGTCATCATCAAACAATTAATTGTTATGCATAGATCAGAGAGAAAAAGTACAACCCGACCTGCTCGGGTCGGGTCAGACTCTAATGGCGAGTCAAATATATTTTCTATAAATAGCCACCAAATTGGAAGACAAAGGTATGCTCTCTTTACTAAGTTGAAACTCTGTCAAGATACTTTCTTAAGTTCTTCATTCTTTCTAAAATCCCTTGCCTGACTTGTTGATCGGAGGGTCCACCGGTATAAAATCACCGGCGGGCATCTCACCAATTTCTTGTGCAGGCAAACACGTGGTGTTCATCCCTGACACCTCAGCCAGCTTGAACGGGACCAGTAGATCTCAATTCTTATTCTCAACAATGGTGTAGGTAACGGTGAAAAAGAAATTAATAGAGGCAAACGCCAAGTATAAAGAAATTGCCTATAAATACACGCCCACCAAAATATTTAAGGAATGAGACTTAATGCGCAAGGAAAGATTTTCAGCTTATGTTTGAACAAAAAAGTCTAGTGGCTTTTTTTAGAGCTTTTTTTGTTTTTCTTGATTTTTTTTTATATTTTAGTTTAAATATTTTTATTTTTTTGGTTCCTTGTGATGAAAGAATTCTAAAAAATATACCTATTATAGCTAAATTTTAAAAAAATTCACTAAAAATAAAATAAATAAATAAAAATTCAAAAAACTTGCTAAGTTAACTTATTTCGTCTTAATTAACTTCTTTAAAATTTTGATAAAAAATTATTTTTTTTGTTTTCTCTTGACGAGAGAAATGTAGAAAATACATTCATTTAGATTAATACAAAAAAAAAATTCACTAAAAATAAAAAAATCATAACAAAAAATTAATCCAAACACAAACTCCGTAAAAATTTATAACAAACTGAAGAGTAAAAAATATTTTTTCATACACAAGCTACGTGTTTTTCGGCCACGTAGTTGTATATCCAACTCAACGTCACCAACGCCGCCACGTTGTACGCGCCAAAAAATAGAAACTCCGCTGTCACCAAGAATATTAGTATCCCAGCCCGACTAACACTAGGCTAAACAACACCAAAATTCGGGTAGCGATGACCATGTCTATCACTATCCTGGTTAGGGTTAACCCGAACAGGAACAAGAGTGCGGCGCCAATCGCTGCGGCCATCAAGAACCTCACGATCTGGCACGAGTTGCGAGCTGAGTCGTTGTTCAGTTTTTGAGTCATGGGTCTCGGTTGATCCGTGATGTTGACGGCCGTGATTGGAAGGAGGTGAAATCAAACGGTTAGAGATTGTTGATATTTAGAGTGGAAGGAGGAGGAAAGGTGGTGTGGATATATAGGGTAGGAAATGGAGGGGATGACAGACACGTGGTGGAAGAGCAGGCATCATCTCCTCGTGATGCGCAATGGGCCAGGATTTTTAGAAGCGTGGGCTGGGACGCAGGACAAATTTGGTGTTGCATGAGGGTGGTGGATGTGGCCTTGACGCGTGGCAGAAAAATTCAGTGTAGTAAAATCACGGGCGAAATTAAGACTAGCTTTTCTTTTGCATCTCAAAAAAAAAATGATTTTTTGTTTTTAAATAAAATTAATTTTTAAACTATATTATTTTTTAAAAATATATTAATTATTTTTTAAAGAAATTTCTTTTATACCTATCACAAATAATTTTTTTTATGATCGAAACTACTATAATTAAAAAGTTAAACCTACTTAATTTTTTAATATTTTTTTATATATCACAAACACTTTAAGAAACGAGGTGGAGATAAAATTTGTATATTTCGTCCTCTTTTACCACCTTGTGTTTCTAATTGTATTAATTAAATTCATCTATATGTATAATTACACATGTATACAATTTATTTTTCTAAAATATAATAAAATAAAAATAATTTTTCTTCTCTTCTCTCATTTTCATCTATATATTTTTTTTAATTTTTTATATTCTTAATTCTAATTACCCATCAACAATTGTCCACTCTTACACCTTATCAAATTTTTACTCTCATTAATATTGTAGGGTTCTTTCGGAATAAGTAAATAATAAACAATAATAGAGAGGCAAAATATGCAAAGTAATCAAAAACACAGAACGGATAGAGATAAGGTTGGGTAAAAGAGAAGGCTAATTGAGTATTAGAGTATTGACAGTATGAACAGCGTTTTAGGCTCTCAAATCTGATTATTCTCGAAAGCACGACTATCCCTCTTATTTATAACCCTCAGAGGAGTTATGTTAGGATTATGATAAGACTCTCTGAAAGATATAACTAGATCATGAAAGGTGATTTCGGAGAATCAAGGGATCATATCCCAAAAATTAACTAGGTAGTATTCTACTCCAACTCAGCTAGGTCAGCCAACGGGTGCCACGTGGGTACCCGACCCACTGGGTCGAGTGACTCGGAGGTCACTCAAGTAACTCGAGTGGGTGGGTTCGTATGGTCTGATAAGTCATTTTCTTAGCCACCAAGCCACATGTCTCTCAATGTCCTTTGCAGGATTATACTCCATTGTCTTCATTGTCTTTGGGACAGTATTTCGATTCTCAGAGGAATCTATGTGAATATAGCTTGTGCTATATATGTTTGGCTTTGTTTAATCTGTGCTGAACCACATAGTTTGTGCTATATCATCTCAATTCAATAGTCAGAACTACATTACAGTATGTGCTGTCTTCACGACCTGTGTCGTGGTAGTAATACAGTCTGTGCTGTCTTCATGTTGTGCTATGGTAAGTAGTCAGGGCTATTGTCATAGTCAGTACTATGCTTCACAGTCTGTGATGTGAAATATCTTCATTTATAGTCATGGGTATACTTCATAGTCTGTACTATGGAATATTAAGTAACTTCTTGAGGTATTACCCCGTATCATTAATGAGCTGAGCGATTAAAGGTATTAATAGCTTCAAATTGGATAGGTTTGGTCCTTGAGTAATTTAGGAATCTTCATTCCTGACTCCTTCATGTGGAAGATGCATATGATACTCGAGCAGCTCGGACCACCCGGGCTGCTCGCCCCAATGAGGTCAAGCCTCCTTTGAACCCATTCGGGTATTAGGTACTTTGTTCACACAAATTAGGCATTTAACAGTAGATACCTTCCTTGCCATCTGAGTTACTATCCCTTGATGACTCGGGTAGGACGAAGCGAGGAGAGGCTATAGGAGAGGCTATCGAAATAGAGTTGTTAAGCCATTTCGCTATGTTGCTTATCCCGAGTCTAAGAATAATTTATTCGAGCTAGTAGCTTGAGCCGAGCTACTTGGACCCCCTTACTCAATTAGATAGCATTTCTTTACCGTGTCTTGCGCATAAATGGGGCGCCCAAGTCATTGGTAAGTTGCCATTATCATTGTGTTTATCCGAATCACTCACTCGGGTAGCTCGAACCATATGTGTACTTGATCCTTATTGCTGCACCAATTTTTCTTATCTACATTTTCCCCCATGTACGTGCGTGAGTGCTTAGCGCGTGTTGTGCAAAAGCTACCCCTTGCGCATGTTTGATATGCGCGTGTGTTGTATATGTGCTAACTCACGTGTGCGCATCCTAATAAATGCTCCCACTACCGCATCGCCTCGTCTTCTTCCTGCGGTGACATTAATAATCCTAGATTTTTGGGCTTACCTCTCCCCCCTTTTAAATGGTCATTCTGTCTAAAAAAAAGGACCCTACTTGTAGTTAATTTCTCTCTTTTTCTCCCTTTGCCTCTAAACTTCTTTTGTCATATTCTTGCTTTCATCCACTTTTTATGGCTACCCACACTTCTCGTTCCTCTTCTGCTGCCAATGTTGGTGGCCGAGGGACACTTCTTGAAGCTCAACCCGTTCCCCCTTCTTTGGAGTGGCGTTTAGCCCCCTTTTTCAGGGGAAGGGGCGACTTATTCTGGTGTGCCATAGATGCAGTTTCCCTGAGGCAGGACATTTCGAACCCCTTCTCCTATGTCCCACATATGGACCCCCTAAAGAGGTTAAGATGATCATGCCCGCCTCTGTCATTCGATTCTAGATTGAATGTGGAGACTATCGTTTCTCTTTGTTGCAGTTCAAAACCCCTTCGGGACCTACACTGGGATGGTCTGAGTGGGTTGATTGTGACGCCCCATCTTTCGGGCACGTCAGAACATACATAAGTATAATTAAGAGAAATATTCTAGTCATTCATTCATAGTTACATATAATAAGTACTACATCATTAAGAGTTCTGAACTGTTCAAAATACATAGCGATTACAGTTTCGCAAAAAATTCAACAAAAATTATTATGGGCCCGTGAAAACTGAACAAAAAGAACAAAAGGGTGAACTTTGAATTCTTCAGCTAAAATTGTCGGGGTCGGCTGGCTCTTACCACTCACCTTGTTCTTCAAATTTTTCTTCTCCTTCGAGGGTGACTTCCTCAAAGAGTTTCTTCTCTTCACTTGTGGCACGAATACCACGAGTCAAAACCCAAAAGAAACCTTCCTAAACCTTCTAATCAAACTCACAATAAAATATTCTACAACGCATATCATAAAACATCTGGTATAATTTAAAATCAAGGAGACAGACAAATTTGACAATTATAGTATGGCAAGCATATATAATAACAAGTGTACAGGTATATGATGCAAGTGCCCAACCCGACATATACCTAGAATCGTAACACAAATTTCACGCCGGGAATTTCAGAATAGACTTTATGGAAGTTGATCACAAAGCCATCATCACGCCTTGTTGCGAATAGTAAACGTTCGCCTAGGCTTCATGCCTCAGCTTACTCAATGGCAACAGCGTGGGGTCTGAGCCCCCTCATGGGCCACCAAAAATAATTTTCCTACATCTAATAAGTCGGCTTGTTCCACCTTAAGACTCGTGATGCCTTTGTTGGGGTCAACTCAAAGTCTAAGCCCATTAAAACCAGAATGCTAGTGACGAATCCGTGGTGCGCAACAATATCCATAAATAACAAATCTTTCTTTTTGAACACCGGGGACACGCTTGAGGTGCTTAGGGGGAATATATCCCAAAAGAGTTACAAAAAAAAAAGCTACCAGGGACGTCCTTACATCTATAGCCGAGAAAAAGAATAATTTCAATATATCCCAACCCACAATGGTAGATACGAAAAGGACTCCAATATGCCGAAATGCAATGTGACAATGCCCATGATGTACAACATGCGTCCATGTACAACTATTTATAGCATACTCAATGGCAACAGCGTGGGGTCTGAGCCCCCTCATGGGCCACCAAAAATAATTTTCCTACATCTAATAAGTCGGCTTGTTCCACCTTAAGACTCGTGATGCCTTTGTTGGGGTCAACTCAAAGTCTAAGCCCATTAAAACCAGAATGCTAGTGACGAATCCGTGGTGCGCAACAATATCCATAAATAACAAATCTTTCTTTTTGAACACCGGGGACACGCTTGAGGTGCTTAGGGGGAATATATCCCAAAAGAGTTACAAAAAAAAAAGCTACCAGGGACGTCCTTACATCTATAGCCGAGAAAAAGAATAATTTCAATATATCCCAACCCACAATGGTAGATACGAAAAGGACTCCAATATGCCGAAATGCAATGTGACAATGCCCATGATGTATAACATGCGTCCATGTACAACTATTTATAGCATAGAATTTAAGCATGGTATAGTATATGGTACAACTCATTAAAGTATAGAGTACAAGTATATGAAGCACAAACTATAATTCATAAGACATGGATTCAACTTAGCGGCATAGTTTCTAATCATCGAATAATCATTTTAATACACTAATCATCCAACATAATTTAATTAAAACCTATATTTTAAGTCCTACAACATAACATGCCACTATACACTTAACAAAATTAAGTTAAATGTTCAAGTGTCAATTCAAAAAGCATAACAGTGTTTTGGGGTACCTAGGTATGAAGTTATGTTCTGATTCTTGGACATCATTTAGATAAAATTATTTTCTACAATTTTTGTGTTTAACACTAAGGTCAGATTCTAAGGTAAATAGGTCAATTGTTTCATTTAATAGAAAATGATTCAGCACTTTACAGAGAAAAATAAAAAAATTGGGCCTTAGATGGTCTCGATTTTGGAACATCAAATCAAGGGCTATAGGTCTAATTTTTGGATATGTTCTAGTTTAATGTATCCCTTACAGGTTCCATGTTTAGTGCTAAGAGTAATTATTTGGAACAAGTTAAAGAATTTGGCCATTTTATAAAAGGGTAAATTACACTGACCTCCCCTGAGATTTTGATCAAATACAGTCAACCACACCATTTTGAACAAATTACACTGACCTCCCTTATAGCGAAACGACGTTAACGAAAAAACTAAAATAGCCAAAATACCCTCAAATATTTTGTAAATTGTTAGGCTCATAGTATATTTATAAATGTTATATTATATAATATACATATACATATATATCAACACACAGCCGAGCCGAGTACGCCACTGCCGAGCCCAGCACCGATTAGGCTCTCTCTCTCTCTCTCTCTCGCTGCCAGTTGCCGGACCACCAAAACAATCGCCGCCAGTGGCCGAAAGGCACCTAAAACCCTCGCCGCACCACCAGACCTTGGCCGCACCACTAAACCTTCGCTGTACACCTCGCCGCACCACCAAAGCCTCACCGACAGCCCCCTTCGGCGCTGACAGGTCAACCAAACCATATTTCTCACGCTAAACACCACCGTCTCTCTCTCTCTCTCTCTCTCTCTCTCTTATATACACAGCCACCACTGTGCATACCATTATTTCTCGATCGACAACGTTCACTACCCTTTTGACGACCTAATGCTACTAGTGAACGACTTCGATCGCAAATAAATTACTTGGTGAATTCAAACCGAAATATTATCATTTTATAAATTTTATAAAAAGAAGAAACAGCTTTCTGTATTGAGGGATAAATTTCTCGATCGACAACATTCACTACCCTTTTGACGACCTAATGCCGCTAGTGAATGACTTTGATTGTCGGTAAATTACTCTGGCGAATTCAAACCGAAGAATTATCATTTTATAAACTTTATAAATAGAAAAAAAGAAGAAACAGATTTTATGGCTGCTGCCAGGGGCAAAATGGGAATTAAAATTTTTCAGCATAATGACACAAATGGCCATGGATGGAACCCTAACGGTTTGGGTTAATATGTAACAACGTTTCAGCCTGTAAGGGATGTCAGTGTAATTTATCCAAAAAAGTGGAGTTAACTGTATTTGACCAAAACCTGAGGGAAGGTCAGTGTAATATACCCTTTATAAAATCGGTTCAGTCAACTATAAAAGGTTCAGCAGAACCTGGTTACAACAGACAATGTACAAACATTTTGGGGGACCATCCGAGGGTATCTGGGTCTGGTTTTTGGTCAGTAAATAGTTTAATAGGTTATTTACACTTTTCATGAAAATCACGTTTGGATTTAATCACTAAAAACATGGGTTTCTAGTCATGCAAAAACATGTGACAGAGAGTTTTGTCAGTCACAAATTTATAATAGTGATTTCAAGGTGTGTTTTGACCTATCAAATCTCCATAGTTTAGGCTCCTGTTTGGTGGACAACAAGATATACATGTCTACAAGTTTCATGTTTTAACCTAAGCTCGGTTCTCATTATAACCTAAGTTTGTTATGTCTGCAATTCAGGGTCGTCAGAAACTGACACTCTTTAGAAAACATAGTATATCTCGAGTTCTACCCAGTGAAATCATTTCAAACCAATTTTGTATGAACGATAACTTCAAATTCTAGGTTTAGACATAAAAATCACACTTAGATCATTTTTTTACAATTAGTTATGATAAATCAAAATCCAAGGCAAAAAGTCAAAATAACTTAAAAATCAAGCCTTTTAGGGTTTTGTGTCCTAGCTTTGTTGTGCCAAGATTTGATTTCATTTCTTTGCATGCATGTATTTAAGACTATCATATACTTGTTCTAGCACTATTAAAAGTTACACAACTCATAAATACAAACATGCAAGCTCATCTAATATCAAGAAAATCACAAACAACCCATATTTTGACACTACAATGCCTTTTTGATTAGTTATTAGATTCTTAGTCTTAGATGTGTTTATAGAGATGCATTGAGGAATATTTTGTAAGAGAATAATAGAAGATTTTTAGGAGTTTACTTACTTGTTTGGAGACCTAAAAATGAAAGATGATTAGAACTTGGCTTTAATGTGGCATTTTTATATCCTTCTTCCTTTTTCTCCTTCACTTTGAAGAACACTTAGAACACTTAATTCTGGTCTTTTTCTCTCCTTAGTGCCGAGAACATGAAGAGGAGAATGGGGGGTTTAGGTCATATTTTATAGGGAAAAATGGTAGTGGAAGCAATTATGAAGGTATAAGCCATTTTTTAATTTTTCAAATTTTTCAATGGTTGCATGGGGTGGCCATAGTCTTTTGAGACTTGTATTTTCAGACATAGCAGGTGGGGAAGTCGGCTAATGGCAGTTTGGGTGGCTCAATGTTTGATTTTGTATAAATTTAGGGTTTAAATTATGTTTTGGTACCATTTTGTGTAAGAAAATGCCTAAAAAATTAATTTAGTGTACATTTTTTTTGTGTCTTTATCTACTAAAATCTATTATTTTAGTATGCTTATAATTAATTTAGTTTCCCCATGAATTATTATAATTTTTATAGCAATTAATTAAATAGATATAAGCATTTAAGTCAAATTAAGTTAGTTTGACAAGAATTGATTTTTTGACTTATTTTATTCTATAGAAACTTTAAATTATGATTTATTTTCTTTTTTTGGCCTATATTATTATATTATCATTTATATTAATTTTTTAAATAATCTTGGGTCATCATAATGCTTGACTTATACAATTTTTTCTCAATTTTAAGATAAAAAGGCAAAAAGTAACTTTTTATGCACAAATCCCAATGTGGCTGTCCATTTAAGGGTATTTTTGTTATTTTTGTTGTTATTTTATCTTTTGTTAATTAATTGAATCTAAATATCTGATTTAGAGTGTCCATGTGTCAAAATTTGAGTTTTTAAGATTTTTTGCTGTATTAGGGATAAAATGGTCATTTTACCCTAATTATGAGAATTTTTAATTTTTAACCTTATATTTCATGTTATTTACTTTATTTTGGATATTAGGAGTCTTCTTTGAGTATTAGGATTTTGCCTCTGAGCATTTGGTCTCTTTAGGGTTTTCGGATCGAATTAGAATTTTTGGGTCGCGTTAAGGTTTTTAAACTTCTAATAACTTAAGATCTTGTTGGTTTACCGTTGCTAATGCTAGAGTTTGGGCTGAATCATTACATGGGTCGTTACGAACAGGGTTGTTACAATTACGGTCCGAATCAGATTGTTATAATCTACCCCCTTAATATAAATTTCGTCCTCGAAATTTCGTTTGAAAGGTTGTGAATGGTCACTTGCATCACTTCTTTTCGAAGTTGTGTCCTACTTTACTTGATTCGTTCTTTATTGAGGGTGTGGACAAGGTCGGGATTATACTCTAACGACTCGGTTCGAACCCTAGTTGTAACAACCTGGTTCATAATGGCTCGTGTAAAGACCCAGACCAAACCATAGTATTAATAACGGTTAGCCGACAAAAGTCACTGAAAGATAAAAAACCTTAACTAAACCAAAAACCTTAAGTTCGATCCAAAAATCCTAAAAAGGTCCAAAACTTAAGCAACAAAATCTTAACACCGAAGAACCTCTCAACATTCTAAATTAAGTAATTATCATGAAATAATGAATTAAAAATCAAAAAAACTTTCATAATTAGGATAAAATGACCATTTTGCGTATAGTACAGCAAAGAGTCTTGAAAATTTAAATTTTGACAGATGAATACCCTAAATTAAGGATTTGAGTACAATTAAATAGCAAAGAATAAAATAATATAAAAAATAACAAGAATACCCCTTAGTGGCCGACCACCTTGGAAGTTGTGCCAAAAAATAATTTTTTACTTTCTTTTAAACTTAAAAAAATGAGAAAAGTATCAAATCAAGTATTATGATGATTCAACACTTATTGAACAGTAATATACATAATAATATGATATTATTGGCTAATAAAAGCAAACAAAATATTATTGAAGTTCATACATGCTAAAATAAGTTAAAAAGTCATATTTTGTCAAACTAACTTAATTTGACTTAAAAGACTACATCTATTTAATCAATTGCTATGAAAATTATGATAATTTATGGAAATACTAAATTTATCATAAACATACTAAAATAATAAGTTTCAGTAGGAAAAAACACTAAAAAGATACATCAAATTAACTTTTAAAGCATTTTCTTGCAGAAAAGAGCACAGAAAGCTAGATAAAACTCCATGATTGATGCGGGGTTAGATTTTTTTCTCCCAAACTGACCCCTAGATGTTTTCCCTCCACAAAATCTGATGCATATCTCTCAAATATAGCACCATGTCTCATCAACCCATGTGAAATGGAAGAAAAGGATTTAAAATTACATCATTATGTTCCCTAAACTTTTTTCTATATAAACTTAGCCAAACACCCTCTTTCCCCCTTCATTATTTTTGGTCAAGAGAGGTGAGAGATCAGATTTTCATTGTCCTTGAGTGTTCTTCCAAGTTTGAGAGAGAAAGGGAGAAAAGAAGAAGCAGAGAAAGAAGAAGGAGCCAAGGAAATCAATGAGTGTTTTTCTTAAAGCTAAGTCCTTCCATCCTACCACCTTTTGAGCTTTTAAACAAGTAAGAAAAACTTCTAAACCTTATGTCTAATATCACACAAAATATCCCTTTACTCATCTCTTTAAATACTTTGAAAATCGAGAACCGAAAACAAACCGAAAAGACGTTGTAGTTGAGAAATAGGGGCTGTCATGTTCTTGAATGATATAAGATGTGGTTATGTGTTGTTATTTTTGAGTTTGATGACTTAAAAGTGATCTAGAATCTTGATATTCATATCTAAAACACAAGCATGCAAAGGAACATGACAAAACTTTTGACATACCATAAGTAGGGAACTTGAACATATAAAGACCTAATTTTTGAGAATTTGAATGTTTCTACAATTTTTGAGAACTTGAATGTTTCTGCCCTGATAATTGGAACTTCATAACTCCACGTAGGAAATTGATTTAAGCATGTTCTTTATGTCCAAATTTAGAGTGCTGTGTTATCTTTTATCCAAATTTAGTTTCAACTCATTTGAGTAAGTAGAATTTGAGATATTGTAATTTTACCAAAGTGTGTCATTTTTCGACCAATATACTATAAAACCTTTCTAGATCTGGAGTTGGAAAGATGAAACTTTCTTTTAGTTGTGAAAATTCTCCTATGTTCAAAAATTCATCAGTTTATCTCTGGGATGCATGTCTGTATAATAAATTTGGAACAACAAGATGAGTAGCGACTAAATATAAATAATTTGAATGTTGAAGGTGAGATATTTTCAGCTTTTCTTACTTTCTTTCTTTTTTTATAGTAACAATATCTGAGTATTTCTTTGCTATTCTTCTTTTTAGTTCAGTTTTATGAAATTCTGCATCCTAACCTTTTCTTTATGGTAAATCCTTCCAGATCTCAAGCAACTAACCATAACAAATTTTATATCAATCCGAATGGTCATAGACCAATACCTTGCACAAAATGACTACTAAGTGGGGCTTCCATGGAGAAGTGGAAATCTGCCTTCGCCACTCTTGACGCATCTGAAAATAATCCTTCCAGTGGTTTTAACTCCAATCAAGAAAATGGGGCTTCCATGGAGAACAAGTAAATTAGAGCTGTTCCAGATACTGAAAAACCAAATGGCAAGCAAGTGCTACATTGTTGATAATTCTTTGGATTTGTGGAATTGTGTTAGCGTGATTTTTGTAGTTTTGTTGAAACTTGATTGCCTTTTTGATTTGTTGTTTTCACTGCCACTGGTATGAACGATTTGTTTTTTATGTTATTTTCCTTTTGAAGTTTAGAGTGTTGCTTCAAATCTTTATTATCTTGACATAGAATTGTTACTTTCCAATCCATGAAGTTTTGAAATATTTCATTGTCTCATTAATTACGTTTGGAATAACTTTTTTGCACTAAAGTTTCTTCAATTAGAATATTTGTTTATTAATCTTAGTTTTCTCAAATATTCCTCGAGTTCTGAAAGAAATGCCCAAATTGAATCCCAAAGGTATTACTGTTTTTTTTGTTTTTGTTTTTATTCTACTCAAGTATAATATTTAAATATGCAACTTACTATCGCATCAAATTTAAATATGAGTTTGACTAGTATAGATATATGCATATTAGTTAAACAACCAATGTTGGGCAATACCGTCTTCTGAAAATCACTATTTTCGCTTGAATTGTGTGATTCTATTCTAAAATTTTCAATAAGAAAAAAGAAATGTGAAAATTCTTAAAAACTACAACTACATAGTTATCTTTTATACCAACTCATGTCTAGACCTTTAAACTCCCAACGCGCCGAATGCCTTAAAAAATCAAAACCTTGATAACCTAAGATGCTGCGTTTGGTAAAATATATGATCTCAACTGATATCAATTGATTTTTCATCAGAACTAATCTAAACCAGACAACATAATTGCCATTGATATAATCATATCAATCTTCCGAAAATTACAAAAATATGAATTCTAATATTATTCCTAGGTAATAACCCATGTAAATTCAGATTAGAGAAAAAAAGGGAGAAGAGGAAGAACTTACCTGACCGAGCCCAAGCTTGAGTTTGTTAGAGAGAGAGACATCCTAGGTAACTTGTGGGAAACTAAAATGAATAGACTGTTCCCTTTTTGCTCTTTAGATAACAAAAAGCTACTTCTTTAAAACCGTCCTCCGGGAAAGCTTCCACACAATTCCACACAAATTCCATGAGACCAACCGAGAAAATATAAAGTTTGGCAACTTGATTTAAGTTAGGTTTTTTTATTTTAAAATTGTTTTAAAATAAATAAATAAATAATTTATTTGATTAATAAGAAATAAACCAAAAAACTTGAGTTAGTACCACTTTAAACCAAAAGGTAAAAGGCTTTGTTTAAAGTTGTTATAATAGATAATTTTATATTTAATATGAATCTTGTTTAAAAGATTTTGAAGTATAAATTGTAAATATAATTTTAAAAAAATGGACGTGGATAAAAAAATTTATGATATTTCTATAAAACATATAAAAAGATTTTTCTAAAAAAACAAAAAGACTAAATAGCTAAAAAATTTTGAATTGCCAAACGAGACTTTTTAACTTTTTAAGTTTTAAGCAAAAAAGTAAAAAAAATTAGCTTAAAACTAGTTGCCAAATGTGGCCAAAATCCTAACTAAAATTTAAAATAAATTAACAAATACAAACATAAATTAATAAATTAAATTTCGTGTAACTTATTTTCGTAGGTAAACTTTTTTATCTTTTTATTAGTTTTTTTTTAACTTTCGACTTATTCATCACAATAATTCAGAAAAGAAGAACAATTGTCCAAAAAATATTAAAAATCTAAAAGAACCAAAAGTAAATAAAACGGGGTCTCTTTGGTCACCGATCACCCCCACGTAATCCAATACGGCTTAAATCTTTATAGAATAGAAGAGAAATAGCCTTTAATTCTTATACTATTGAAGCTTTGAATTTGTGTGAGATTTACTAATTGCGCTATTAAAACCACTTAAATGTTTGTAGTTATAAATTAATATTTACAACACTCCGTTTACATTATTATGTGTCTATGCTATAATGGTAATGAATGTCTTCAAATTGTCATGGTAAAACTTTGCTAAAAAAAATCTTATAGAAAAAAACCACACACAAAAAAAGGTCTTCGTAAAACTTTGCTAAGAAAAAATCTTATAAAAAAAAACCACACACAAAAAAAGTGCCTCGCAAGAAAATGAGATCAAATGCATCTCCAAGGAGGTGTAAGGCTGTGTTTGGTTTATTAAAAAGCCAGTAGAATAGAATGATGACTTTGATTTATTAGAATGACAGTAGAATAGAATGATGATTATGTCAAAAAAACTCATTTGGATGTTTAGTTAGCCAAAAAATAATGAAAAGTCAAATTCAAAAAAAAATCACTATTGCTCCATTTAGTGGAATGAAAATTCCAACACAGATACTAAGGAATTCTGATTCCATTCATGTACAAAATCAATCATTGAACCAAACCCTACCTAATATTCTTAGTGATGGTAAAAGCAAATGTGCCTTGATTAGCAATTAAATAAATCAAATCAGAAATTGAAATCATTCACAAAACAAGATCATGTAAACAGATTGACAAAACTAGGATCTGAGCAGTAGAGAAGAAAAAAAATGGATTCCTACACCATTAGGGGCATATCCCACTTAAATATTTACATTGAAACAAAGAGCTATTGGCTGCACATCATTCAAAAAGGGTTACATTTACATGAATGAATACTTCCCTGTCCGTGTGTATCTTTCTATTCTTTCTTCCATTTCTTCCCAACTATGTCAATAATTCTTCTATTCTCTAACGACCTCACAAAATGGAAAGCACAACAAAAAGAATAAAAAATAGGGGCTTACCCTGAAAATGTTTGCTTCACAAACTATCATTTGCCAGAAAAGTTAGAAGTTGTTACTATATAACAAACGATCTTGAATCTTTAGATTTGCGACGTGCCAATTTATGAGGCGAGATTGGATGCATTTACACAAAATCAGACCAATTGGGAAAATCCACCATTCACTCTCGTCCCTACACCCAAAGCAACAACAAAGAAAAAAGGTTGTTTCAGTATCTCCCAAATGAAAGCTTCTTCAGCTCCCCCCACCCCCACCGACATAAAAAATATTCTCACATGCTAAAATTCCACGACTGAAAGTTCGAAATTCTTTTACTTGACTGGCCATTACAGTGAACAAGACCGTAAATAAATGCAACCACTTGGTGTAAGACCATTACCGAATCAATACGCAAAGGACAATGAAATACAAAATAATAAACTTGCACATCTCTAGTCACTAATCAAAAGCTTTGAACTGTTTGCATGGCAATTCAGATGATCCATTGAAAAAAGATGACGTGTAAAATAAGATCCATTATCTCATCACTATACACAACGTAAGATATATATGTTTTAGTACTTTTCTAAGAACCAAAAATGTTAGGCGATTCATTGCACTTATGCATTTATTAGGAAATGAAGAGAAAACTAGGTAGGAG
>JAULJZ010224875.1:0-17394 GCA_032270985.1 Heliamphora pulchella
AACAAAGGTATGTGATTGGCTTACTCTGTCTTATTCTCTCATGTCGACAGATTTCTTAGTTTGCATCATTGACTTGGTTTGTGCCAAGCAGGAGTGGTGGAGCTTGTTTCAGACTTTGTTGTTTGTGAAGAGGGGAAGCAATTGTCACCGGAGTCTGCTCGCATACTGGTTTGTTGTATACCCCCATCTGAAAATTTGACTGCCAAGTGGCATTTGACTAATGGGTTGTTCCCCTTCATTATGGATATCCCCACAAACAAATACTTGGTGTGCGTGCTTGCGTGTGTATTTGTGGATTAAATCCTTCACATATCCATTTATTAATGCAATAGGGAATACCCCAGATGTGTTTTGTGTTGGTAGCACTACACATACGGCCATTTAAGACCCGAATCCTGCCAGTGGATTCTAGTTCTGTCCAGCTTCGGGTTACTTGATGTTACCGCATTGGTACACAAACTGAAGAAACCGGTAATACTATCAATTGTTCAGGGCATTGTGTTGAGATGTATAAAACTCAAATTTGTTGTAAAGTTTGATGGATGGCCCTGCCATTTTGTTTATGTTTTTTTTTTTCTTTTTGGTTACATTATAAGAGCGGACTAAATACACTGCCCTAGTGTCTGCGCGCGCTCTGTCGCACGCGATAGAAGTGTTTCATCCAAAAATACCATAGGTTCTGTGACTTGGTTTTAATGGCATCAGACTTGGAGACCACGTAAAGATGCATTTCTTCACAGTACTAAATCCTCCACTTAAAACATGGAGGACGAAGCAATTTCTGCCTTTGAGCGTGTTTGTTAAAGATTATTTTTCAGCTTCTAACCAACATTTGTAATTTTTGTTTGAAGTCATATTCACATCGTTTTAGCTATAGCCTATAATTTATAAGTTCAAAATATCACCTACGCCAAACACATTTGCTTTCGGCTGAGTTATTAATAACTGTATATCCAACTTATTACTTACTGGGGTTCTAAGACCCTTGGTTTTTGCAGACATGATTAAGGTCTTCTGGTCACGTTCCCCACTAGTTCTTGGGTAAGAGAAAAACTCAAAAGATTGTTTTTGACTGTTTTATGCAGCGTCTGCTCGGTGTCAAGTTGGCTTCTTTCCGACTCCACTTAGTTTGCAGATGGAGCCCCGAGGAATTTGAAGTTTATAAAGAGGGGCTAGATGACTCGGACGTTGAATCCTCATAGCATTTTGTTCAATTATCCACGACGATGAATGTGATCGTCATCTCCACCAAGTAATAGAGTAGTAGCATCGTCAAGGGCTGCTAGTTTTCTTCTGGATCTCAGGCTGGTTGAAGCCAGATGTTACATGGTTCAACTTCTCAGCTCAGTGTTTTTAGCTGCTGTTCTAATTTTGTGCTTAATTTTGATTCCAGTGCTTTTATTTTGAGATTTTGTATTAATGGTTTCTGGTTTTAATCTCGTACAAGTGTCAGTCATTTATATATTTTGCGAGGTTACAAAGAGACTTATTTAAGTAAAGGAGAATGATATAAAGAAAAAAAAAAGAAAGCAGAGTAGCAATTTTCGTTTCTTATGCTACCTGTTCTATTCTGGTGGTGTTTTGTATTGTTGAAACTAGTCATTTATAGGCTGTAGCTTGTAGCAGGAGTTGTGAGTGTTTGGTAAAAAATATAACTTGTAGTTGAATGTAGTTGAAATAGACGAAAAAGTAGTTATAGTTTGTAGTAGAAGTTGTCGGTATTTGAAAAAAATTGTAATTTATAGCTAAAATTAGTAACAAAAAATTAAAAACTAATAGCACTAGTTTTGTCAAACACCCGGACTATTCCTTTCACCAATTTAAAATTCAAACATCCTACTCATTTGCATGATGTACAATAGCATATTAATATATAATTTTTTTTAATTAATCAACATTATGTTGCTAAGTATCATGTTAATAATTATCTATATTTAATTATTATCAATATCTTTTGTCACTAATGTTAAATGTACTTTGAAGACCAATGCCATTAATCTCTTATACTTAAATGTGAGTATTGAATATTTTTGGTAAAGTAAAATAGTATTAATATAATATTTAATATAAGTTTTATTATTGATTATAATTTTTTAAACTAAATTTATCAAAAGTCAAAACAGTCAAATCAAATGTATTACATGAATTGAAGTGATTATTATTTTTTCTTCTAAATTTAGTAAATATCAAAACTTGTGCATTATAAGGATTTACTTGATGAGTGTATAGATAAAATAAAAACTTTATGTGCAAGTGTTAAATCTACATATGTTTTTATTTTTGTGGGTTCAACTAAAATAAAGAAAAAATACTTATTATATTTTTTAAACTCGATAAATGACATACCATTGCACAAATGATTATTATTAATACACTAAAATCTTCATGTAATCTCTCATGTTCAAATGCTAACTAAACAAAAAATATTTATGGATAAATAATTGTCATATCATAACAGGATTGAATTATATGATTTGTAAGAAAAATGATAGTAAAAAATCAATATTCTTTTTTAGATTCATATATTTTATGACAATTTAATAATTTTATAAAATATACAAGAATATTTAAATAATTTTAGCTTCAGTAGGTAAGAAGAAAAGAATTCAGTCCGAGGGGCCCACATGCTTGCCAGAGTGGAGGGAGGTAGGGAGAGTGGGGATCTAATCTGTTTAAGAATTTTTTTTTTCTTAAAACTCCACAATTGGCCCCGTTTGGGCCCTTGCTTATTTATTTAATAGCTTATTTATTTATTAGCAAATATATCAAATCTTATTTAAACAAGTTTATTTAAATGACTTGTGATTTATTTATTTATTTGCTTATAAGTTAGCTTATTCAGCTTATAAGTTAGCTTATTTATTTATTTGGCTACCCAAACGAGTTTATTTGTTTATTTACTTATTTTTAGCTTATTTAGTTACCCAAACGATGTTTATTTTTTAGCTTATAAATCAATAAGCAAGGTCACCCAAACGGAGCCATTAATATTTTATTTTATGAGTTTTTAGTGGGCCTACAATGATAATTCAAACAATTTATTCCATAGGCTACCATCAAAAGATTATTTACGCAAAATATCTTTGGATTGTACATCGTTAAGTATATAAACAAATAACATCTTATTTTATAAAATGAACAATTTTAGTTTAAAGTAAATTATTTAAGTTTAAGACATTCATTTTAGAGTATAAAATATAATTTGTTCATATAGTTATCAATATTAAATTGAATCTTTATATGAATATTTTTTTTGAACACGACCAACGTAATAAACGATTTGAATTATCATTATAATAAGTCTATTTTGAATCCACAAAATATAACTTCAAATGGTTGTAAAATCTAACTTTGAAGAGAAGTGGTGATGAGCGCTATCAACGGGTAGCCTAACATGAAAACATCATCTTTCTTTTAAGGTTTGGAAATTCATTTTGATTGTGTCTAAGCTCATTGGTTCTCTAGAGTAGTACCATGCCTTCAAATTTTAGTTACCACACATTTAGATTAACAAAAGTAAATGAAAATAATTAGCATCAACAAGTTTTAACTTTGGTAGAACAAGAAGAAGTTACAATTATGAAGGATAACAATGATAACAATGGTCAGTTATAATACTGAAGGATACTAATAGAGGGTGATTAAAAAACTGCTTCTTTCCTTAGGCCCTGATTGGTAATCTTCATTTTTTTAGCTAAAAATGACAAAAAAATCAAGGTTGTCCATTTGGTAAAAAAGCAAAAAAGCAAAAAAGCAAAAAAACAAAAAAGCTAAAAAAAACCAAAAAGTTAAATCAAAATAGAAATTTTCAAAATATTATATTCAAACTTTTATTACTTTTAACATACAATAATACCTATTATTCATAACTTAATTACTATCACTACCAATTACATATAATTATTAATATTAAATATATAGAAGAATAAAATTGTTCATTTTGAACAAAAAACAAAAAAATTAACTTTTTACCCAAACAACCAACTTAAGAAAAACTAACTTAAAATTAAGTCACCAAATAACTTACTTTAAATCTAATTTTATTTTTTTTAGCTAAAAACGCAGAAAAATCAAAAAAATAAACTTTTAAGCTAGTTGCTAATCGAACCCTAATTTGTCTTCCAAATTTGGATAGTGTTAAAATAGTGGGCGATAATAAAAATTATGAAATCCACAAAATTGGCAAGTCACGATGGTGTCCGAGCCTATTGGTGAGACGATGACCACTTGACTTATTTATAGCATTAAAATTAAAAAAACTTGCTTCACTTGGTTAGAGTTACTAAGTGAGTTTTTGAAGTGTAGATTCTTTCTCCCTCATATACTACTATTTGAATGTTAGGAGCAACCAATAGTGAAATCTTTAGTAAGTAAATTATAAGTATTCAAATTTCAAACTAAGAACTGAATAAAGAAACGAATTTTTAAGAAATAATGGAAACAGAGGAACAAGCCTCAAATCAATCCAAGCAGAAGTTCATTCTACCGGAAAACTGAAAATAGGGAAAGCCTTTAATTTTTATTTTTATTTTTCCCCCTTTTGAATTTATCTTTTCTAAATCGAGAGAATTTAAAGAAATAAAGTGGGTCTAAAGAGAAAGAAAGAGCACATTTGAAAGCACCCATTAACTAGTGACTGGCTTGTTTAAACGTTGGAAAAGACCATATAGGTGGATGGAAAACATCATGTCTAGGTACCGCTAAATAAACTGCATCTTCAACAGGTAGTTTAGGATTTGATCTCTTTAATCAAGCTCTATTTAAGTTGCACAAAACAAATTGTTACATTGATCATGAACGTCAAATTTCAATTTGACAGAAAAATCGATAACAATTTCGTCCAAACACCTACATATTCACACATCTTTACATGTTTTGTCACATCCAAATTTCACAAAGCCAACTGCAGACGAATGCCGAATTATAGGCAGTGTTTTTATTTCCCCCCCTATCAGTTTTTAGGTAATCAAAGATCCCTAACCATTTCATCCAAACCCTTATGCTTCATGGTAAAGATAACTCTTAATTCTAAGGTTGGGTAGCCAACAACACCGTGCTTTTACCCTCTTTGAGGCCCACTTTGATGATATCAATAGTTGATTCTGTAGAACTCTGTGTAAATTATTTTTGCAAAAAATTAAACTTAATCGAATATTGTTAAGTACATGAACAAATTGCATTTGTCTTAAAAAAAACGAAAGGTAAGGTTAATTTACTGTTCATTTTTTAAAAAACAAATAAAATTTGTTCTATTACTTAAATATATCCGACTAACTTAATTATTCACATAAATGATATACACTGATATTTACAAGATGAACGATTTAGATCATCAAAATGTATTTCGAAGTGAGGCATATGGCAGCCAACAGCACGGTGCTATTGGCTGCCCAATAGAAGACATACCTGATCTAATTCTGCGGGTTGTATTGACAACTGACGTGAAAGTGTGTAGTTTTGCGAAGCACAGATCAAGTAATCAAGCTACAATATCAACAGATTCAACACATAAAACAACACATAAAACATTAAAACAATAGAACATAAGAAATAGTAATAAGAAACTATTTGGAAAGAGGAAACTCATTTCCTCAAAAACTAACTCATTTTGGGAATGGAGCTGAACCTATCCTGGAATTATAAAGAAACTTCAAGGCAAGTTTTTCAAGATGCTCATGCCATGCACCATTTGTATGGTAAAGTTCGCGACAATTTATTTTACCAGGCTAAAGTGGGCGTTTGAAAATGTTGAATAAAGCCGCGACTTAACGTTTTATGCAGGCTAAGATGAAGTAATTCTACCAAGAACTTTAGAATACTCAAAAAGTTTAATTCTAAAGAAGTGAAAATCACAAGAAATGAGGATTTGAATAAGTTGAGAGTTTTACTTCAGTAAAGACTTGGCTGGTAAAGTTCAGTTCTGGAGCTATCTAGTCTTACAAACTAGACCTAAATATAGCAGGTTTTGACAAATTCAAAATCTAAATAGGTGAGCCTCTCTTTCCAAAATGGAAGTGATTAACTACTCCATGACCAGGAAGCTACAATGATTAAAGCTACAATGTTTCTTTTAACCCTAAAACAAACCTCAACCTATGATGTCAATAGCTCGGGTTTTCTCTCTTCCAAGACCTTCAGCTCTGTACGCCAACCTTCCAATTTAGCCATCCTCTCCAACTGTTCTGGCTTCATATCTTGCTGCACACTTTTCTGCTGCTGAGCTACTGCCAGCCTTATCTGTTGGTAACAAACCCAGAAAAAAAGGTAGTTTAATACTTCAGTTTAAGCACCCATATCACAATCATTGAACCCTGAAACTCAGAGAAACTGAGCATGAGCACATCGGGATCTACAATTGCGAGACAAAATAGTTGGGGTAACTGACCTCCTTCGAGGTTAGCACCCCTGACCTTCTAGAAACTACCATTCTACCTCCGAAGTTTAAAGTTATATTACAATTACCCTTACTATTAACTGAAAGTTACGGAGTCAAAAAAATTTATTTATAAACCAAAAGCATCTCAAAATGCAATGTCAAGGTAAATATAATTATATAAAATGTTGATTCAATGGGTAATAACTCGAATTTTCTCGCTCAAATTTTGGGTTTGAGTCTCCGTAGCCATTTGGTGGGACTAAACCTAGCTTTTAGCACCCAAAGCGGTGGAATTTAAGCTTTGGTCCAGCCGATGTAAGTTATGAGAAGTTATTGTTAGTTATAGTAAATAAAATTATAATAGTTTATTTATTGACAATGTAAAAAGATATTTGCATAAAGATCAAGTAAATATAATTATATAAAATGTAATTAAAGAATGCATTTTATTGAACGGAAAATGGAACTTTAATCCAGTTGCTTGAATCTATAACTACAAAATAAGCAATATTGGCATTTTGAAATCTTTCTGTTGATAAATGAAATATCAGGGGTGGAGTTGCAATTTTTAGAACGTGAGGAGTACTAATGTCATCCAACCAAACCTCTCAAGAAAATCAATGTATTTTACCCTAGTTCTTTTTAGGTATCTACATCACACTGAAAGCAGTGAGCTTTCCATTAAACCTGATGGAATTACAATAAAACTCAACAAATCAGATAATTACTGAACAATAAGAAACGGGCAGCAACCAGAGGTAAGAAACATTCCCTGCCAAAATCAATCTAAAAACATTTTAAAAATAGGTAAAGAAAAGCAGTACTAAACATAAAGGACTGCCACCCCCACCCCCCAAATAAATAAATAAATAAATAAAAATAAAGGACTACCCAAATAGTAAGAACCCACCGCATAGCCCCAGGAACTCAGCATTTACTACAAACACATGAAAACTCACTGGGAACTAATGGTATGTATCTTTTCCAAACAAGCAAATAATACATAAGCATGATGAAAATTCCTGGGTGGAATGAACTACAGGTCTGCAATATGAAATGTGATTGGTCCAAAAATTGTCATTTGCAAGATATCAGGAACTCGTGGATGAAGATGCAATCTAATTTATGGGGAAAGACAAGATATCAATATCAAATATGCCATCTCTGCATCTTCTGTGTTGCTAAAGAATAAACTAAATTGAGCATTTAATTGATCGCTTAGTTTCACAGATCAAGGTAGCTCTCACTTGAACTGCTATGTTCCAGCAGATGAGCCATAAATGAAATAGTTATCCGAAGGATCATACTGCATAAAAGAAAAAAAAATAGAAACAAATGAATTTCGGCAGCTACGACGCTTTTATGATCAAATCATTTGGTCTCAGCAGTAACCAGAGGAGGCCTTGGAAATTGTAGGCCAACGAAGGTGCCTTCATTGTACACGCGTCTCAGACAAGATCCTATCAGTTGATCATCACAATTCTCATAAAAACAGTTGTGCTGGTTTAAGAGGTAATCAGATGGCACTGATCACCAATCATTCTACCAATATTTCACCAAGTTCATCTCGAGTCCGGACTTGGATTTCTCCAGGTTCACTGATTTTTTTCCATATTCTGGTTGAAATGAGATACTTTCTGAACGATCTTCCATCTTTAGAATGAAGGCTCCCCTCAAGGTAGAATGGGCAATATTCATATTTTTCCAGATCATATTGTGCCAATAGTTTTGTTCAATTTCTGTTTCAGATTCTATGCCCAATGGGAATCGTGATCCATTGATATATTGAAAAGAAGTCCATAATTCTTTAACCCTTCCACATAAGGACATGCATTTTTCCTCTTTAATTTTTATTTTGTCCTCATTCATAAGGAGCTATCAAGGAGCATAGAAATAAAATGGCGAGAAAAGGAAAAGACCTAGTTAATTTATGGCCAAGTTTGGATGGCAGGAATTGAAGATCAGGAATGGGCATCTCATTCTTAGTAATCTCATTCCTAGTAATCTGATACTTGTGTAATCTTATTCAAGTGATTGGATAATCCAGGAATCTTATCTAGCGAAAAAAATAAAATTTCATTAAAGTATTTGTTTCAACCATTTTGAACATAGGAATAGAATGAATTTTTGCTAAATTTCCTAGAAATAACCTTTTCTATATACGTATGCCATAATTTTTAGTTTCAATCAAATGGAGATAAAACCATCTTATTGTTTTCACTTATTTTAACTCTACATGCAAGCCAATTTCCAATGATAAGTAATTATAAACAAAATAATATAGTTTCTGATGCGCACCCATTTACAAAACATAAAAAAATATAACAGATATCACTATTTAAAAAATATAACAGAGTTTTTGTCTAATGTGTTCTAGGCGTGGATATATTAGGAAAATAATTTTATCCATATTTTTTGTCATTCTAAGATTAGACAGCAATCTCAGATTACTGGGGGGGGGGGGGGGGAATCAGATTCCCCCTTAGTTTAGGGATTTGGGGCAATAATTAGGACCAGAAATATTTCACACAAACACAAAGATACACACACAATCAGTGTCTCAGAAACATGATACTGACTCTACATGCATTTGAACAATACAACTTTGTATATAGTGACATGATATCTTTCATGTATCTTTAGTATTTCTTTGATGTCATATAGAATCTGAAGTGAATTACCTTCACAATCTCAGTAGAATTCCCTTGCTAGAAACATTTGATTGGGGTCTTTCATGATATGCCCAATGTGGAAAAACTTCCATTAAATCAATAGCAGAAATAGGAAATTTTTTCATCCAACCAACATATTGTCAACAACAAATTGAGGGAAGCCACTTTCTGCTAATATACAAGTTTAAGGTGCAATTAAGTTCCTATAACTACCGTTATTAAAAGGATAATGTGCAATCAGGTGCTGAGGTTCTGTATAACCTAACCTAAATGCACAACATAAAGAATGAGCCTAAGTGATGCAAATCACTTGTTTGATAGGATATTAAACATGCTGCAACTGAAAGCAACTTAGCATATGCACCACAAACAAGACAAGGTCAATATTTTTGGCATGTAAACTATGAGGATTAGCTAAATTGACGTGCATGTGCATCTTTTATGCACAACAAATTGGAAATTTACAATTATGAAAAGCAATAATCACAAAATGTTTAGCCCATCTGTAGACTATGGCTCTAAACACTAAGAAGTAAGAGCCAAGCACCAGAGTCTAGTTTAACCACTCTACTATAAGCCCATGAATCTAGAATCCAAAATATTCATTAGGAAAAATTACAATATCTATAAGATAGTAAATATGACATATCAATCCGCGGCCATTAAAATTAAAAATAAAAATAAAACATATGATTGAATTACATAACAGAGGGTCCTGCCTAGCATAGAATCTCTGAGCCTTGACATGCCTAGGACTCTTTTGGCACCTAAGTGCGCCTTTAAAAGATAACAACTATGTCCCAGACAAAATAGATTGTGGATAAGAATTGAGTCGTGTATATTGCTGAAATGAAAGAAGCTTGAGCAATTTTACCCTCTTTCGTAGTGCTCTAATTTTCTTATCAATATCTGGGATATCATCTGAAAGAGTTGAGCATTGTGTTGAGTTCGAGGGAGGTGTAACCACAGCAAAATTTGCAGAAATAACAAGGTCCTTCATCTGAGATACAACTGTTTCAGCAGATTCCGATCCCTGACATGCATCTTCAGCTGACACCTCATCATTCTCCAAGTTCTTACCCCTATCAAGAGCAGCCTGCCACCAGTAACATGCTAAATTCATATAGTAAACAAAAAGTAACGACCCTCAAGAGAAGAATTACTGAAATAAGACAAAAAATGAAGATTGTTGTTAGTAAGTGCATGAACAAACTTCCCACAATTTTGTCAGGTTACATGTTACCGGGTATTTTTGTACTTTGAACCTCATTTAGTATAAATCCTCTTTTAGTGTAAATCCACGTGATACAACAATAACCCTAATTTTCTGGATTCTCTCTTTTGCACCAATATACATTGTTTAAATCTAGCTGTGACACGTTTATAATCAAAATTAAGCCTGTTGCACAGGGCCATGACTGTCAGGTCCATTTGAAATTTCACTAGATTCCTTCCCAAGAGCGATTCATCATTCCGAACATAGCACACAACTCTCCATTGCACTGAACTCTCCAAGTGTGTTTGTTCCCGTACTCCTATGCAAATTCTAAGCCAACAAGGGAAGAGACCTTCAGAAGTTCTTACATGAAGAGGTGGATGAATGCACAGCAAGACCACAAGGAAATAGTACAACTGAGGTTTCATCCTCTCCTCAATAGCATATGTCAGGATATCATGTTATCCATCAAAGGCTATAGTTGGCAATAGTTAAAGGTCCGTGATAATAAAGGTAAGACATAATAGGCAGGGCACACCACACCAAAACCATATCCCACTTCCTAACAACACACAATGAACCAGTATGTAAGTCACAGAATATCACGTTGTCTCCAAATCAAGTTGTCAATAGAGAGAATCATATTATGTGCTACATTCTCAACAAAGAATGCCACCTTAGAAGGTGCCCCAAAAGCCTAAATATCATTCCAAGGAAACACAACCCACCATCCTAATGGGGAACAAAAAGGATCTCCCTAGTCCCTATGGATTATTTGTGTTTGACCCTGAAGGGTATTCAAATTGTGTATCTATTATCTATTATAGATTTTTTATTTTATTTAGTATTCTAGTATTATCATATTTAGGATTTGCTTTAACAAGAAGATTTGTTTTGATAGTGTTTGTTTATATAGGATGAGATTATCTTTAGGTCGTATTTACGTATTTCTTATCTCAAGAGTTTATTTAAGGGCTCTTACGCTTCAATTTTGATTTATTGAATAAAATTTTTGCTTTAAAATTGATGTGGGCTCCAATTCAACCCCAAGTGCAGATTCTTAGATTCCTTTGGGTGAGAA
The DNA here is from genome assembly GCA_032270985.1 of Heliamphora pulchella. Taxonomy (NCBI): domain Eukaryota; kingdom Viridiplantae; phylum Streptophyta; class Magnoliopsida; order Ericales; family Sarraceniaceae; genus Heliamphora; species Heliamphora pulchella. The sequence continues at coordinate 11,346 of JAULJZ010224875.1, forward strand.
TTTCTAAAAATTTGTTCACGTTTGGCCTGCACCAACAAAACAGATTCTCTTCCCATATATCCCTCATGAGATTTTGCCGCAATCAACACCAAGAAAGCCACAACTGTTGATCCCTCTTCAACCATGGTTCCACGATCCAAGCTTTGTATTGTATTTTTTTATTGTATTTTTCCTTTTCTATTAGGAGTTATAAAAAAAACATCATTGTTGTTTTCAAAAAATAAAGAGCAAAGAGAAGAAATAAAAAAACAAAGCAAAAACAAAAGCATTGTTGAAAGAAAAAAAGAAGCGAGAAACAAGAGATCATCTCTGCCCCTCATCTTTTTCCTTGAAGCCCTGAGCCACCATTTTTGAAACAGTGAAGCTTCCCCACCATTGCCAAAACCTCCATCCCACCATGGTTGCAGACCAACAGTGCCGACAAATCCAAAAGCCACGGTCGGTGACCCTACCATCCTTTTCAACAACCATTGTCGCGACCACCATAGCTTCAGCCACAGACCATTTTCGGCCATCCACCCATCCACAACCACATATCCCTATTTTCGGCCATCATCCTATTGGTTTGCCCCTTCCCAAGCAACCCTAGCCTCCACAATAGCACCATCTCCATGTCACCATGCCAGCTTCTTTATGATCCCTAAAACCCACCATAACCTTAGCCGCCATCATTTCACACCTTCAGTCGTGGCGACATTATCCACAGATCAGACAACCAATAGTGTTGATACCCTCCAGATATTGCAACTACCATCAACGTTTACCTCAGATCACGCTTATCATTGTAGAGCTATCTATTGTGAACCAGCCCATCAACAACGTTCAACTCCTTTGATCAGCCACCATCGCAGAGCACAAGAGTTTCTTGGGTCCTTTTTTGCCCGATTGAAGATCTGACCTTACCCACATTTCCTTCTTTTTGTATGCCTAAGTGGCCTAGAACATTATGGATCTTCATATGTTTGGAGTTTTAAGTCAATATTGGAAAAAGAAATATTTTCCATTAGCATAATTGCATTTAATAATTATATTCTTTAGAGAATTTATAAATATTTCTAAAGATCCATTTTTGTGTTCTCATTAATCTTTTTTCTTGAGTCACTATGAGCTATCATAATTCCCATTCCGTATTTTCTCAACATAGACCCATGAGATAATCTTCCCATGATCATACTATAACACAAACATGAAATCATTCTTTTAATAAATCTCATAATAGGTATCCTAATCAATCTACACACGATAGATATCCTACTCCATCTACTCAAGATATTTGCGATGTCTCGCCTATGCTACTAGATATTTGTGATCCCCTCCAATTGTTGTTCATGACCAAATTACTAGTAATTTGTATACGGTTTGAATATTGTGGAGGAAAAAATATCAAAATTACAACTATTGAGAGTTTTCCTATAAATATCGTTTTTGACTCTTGTATTCAAAAAAAAAAACTTGTGATTGAGCCACGTCCACAACCTTAAAAAGGTAAATTGGGACCATAATTCTAAGTTTCTTGTTTCAACTAGATGTTTAGTGCCAATCAATATGGTTGGATTATATTTGAAAACGTTTATTGTGACATTTACCCTTAAATGGTGGTGTTGCTCTTCTTGTCTATCCTTAGATGTGTGACGCAAATGAAACTAAAAGACCAAAAAATCGTTGCTGCATTTGTTACAATGTTACACCTATGCTCAAACCTCTACAACCTAAAGTCAAAAATAAAGAATTGTCACCCACATCCACTTCTTAGTTGCCAAACTGTACAAATTTGTCCCTATTTGAAACAAAAAAACAAGCATAGTAAAAAAAAAAACTTTAATAGACAAAGATATTCCTATTCGCCCATTAGAAAACATAACTGACCTCTTAGCCACTATTAAAGTGTCAAATACTTGTCAAAAAGAGACACCAAGGACCTACTTGAGCATTTACCTCTTGAGAGCCATGTCGAGTTAAAATGTTAAGATAATTGATTCTTATCACTTATCTTAGTTTGTGAGAGTTTTTTCGTTCATCCATCTCACGATCCTTCGCTTACATCCGTTGGCATCGAACATTCTTCAATCCATTCTCATTTGATGATCTCCCCTATTCAATTACTCATCTTGCCCATAAATTGGACCTTAATACAAATTAACTTGAATTCTCATTTAATATGAGTGCTAATGTTAATTTTCTTGTGAAAAAAATGATTTCTTTCCAAGGAGATTGGAGCCTTTTATATTACTCACACGTTTCAAAAAGGTGATCTCACATTGGAGGTTCCTCAATTTTAGTTCTCCATCGTTTCTCCCATGCCGAGAATAACTCGATTCCAACCAAATAGAACTGTGACTTAAAGTATGATAAAAAAAAAAAAAGAGAGGGAAAATATTTAAAAAAATACTAAATAAAATAAGTAAATAAAAATGAAGTAGAAGAGCCCAAATTCCAAATGAACAAATTCAAACTTGAAAAGGATCTTTCTGATTCTCGAAGAATGAGGGGCAAAGGGATTGATCTCCTTTCCCGGCTTTAGTACTAAAGTTAGGGTATTCAAACTGTGTAATCTTTATCTATTATAAATCTTTTATTATTATTTAGTATTCTAGTACTCTCATATTTAGAATTCGCTTTAACATGAAGATTTGTTTTGATAGTGTCTATTTATATGAGATGAGATTATCTTTAGATCGTATTTATCTAATTGTTATTCAAAGAGTTTGTTTGAGGACTCTTACACTTGTATTTGATTTATTGAATGATTGGATAAAAATATTTTCTTTTATATTGGTATGAATTCCAGTTCAATCCGAGGTGCGGACTCCAATGTTCCTTTAGATGCGGATTCTTAAAAACTTATTTGTGATCGTTCAACATCACATACCCTCTCAAAGCCCCATCAAAAGACTTCAACTCAAATTAAGGTTCCTAGAGAAAACCCATCACATATTATTGTGGCCTTCCCCAATTTCCCTCACCACATAAAGCATCCGAAGAAGCCTAAAACTTAACCATTTTGCAATCATGCTATAAATTGTACTGAAACCTCTTCATCTATCATAAGGTTAAAAATAGCAGGGGAAATCCTCTCAAGAGCATGTATGTGTAGCGAAGGACGTGCAAATATCCTTGGTAGATATTAATTCAAAATGTGCAAAGACAAGATCAAGAAAGCAATAGAAGAGAGAACATAGCTGCAATATTACAGAACCTTACACTCTTGCAAGAGTCTTTCAAGAAAGATTAATGTTGCTTTTCCAAAGACCACAAAATTGGGTTTGTATGCCAAAAATAAATAAAGATCCATCTTTTGAGTCATCTCCATAATTTTCAGTCTTTGTGAGATGATATGCAATAATCTCAATAAGACAATTTATAAATGCGCAACTCACCCAAGACAAGCTGAGACAACCTATGTCAATCATGCAACGAGGACAGACCACAAGATACTTATTATCTTGTGAGATAGAATCAAAGTAGAGCCCGTTCATCCTAAGTTGTCTCAACTGAGACATCTCAGATGACCAAGATTAGAACTCTAATGCGTAAATCGAGGAGTGAGGAGCTCCTTAAGTGCCCTAGGCCCCTAGCACACGCGTTGGTGCTTCTTTTGGGTAAAGGCTGGAAAGATGTCCGGAAGACCTTGCAACAATAGCAGAAAAATATTTTTCAAATTGAAACCTTTCAATAACAGCTCCCCCTTTGATCATCCAATTATCCTTTTACCTCATTTTCCATTTGAACTTCAAGAACCAAAAGCCAGTAATTTAGATCATGGATCCTTATATATAGATATCATTATTTTCAGGACGAGGGTAGTGAATGGGGAGCATAGTAACTCTATCATTGAGCACATTTTCATCTCAAGAACTAATATCACCTGACAAATTAAGGTGGCACTCCGTGCAAAAACATAATACCTTGTTAAGAACAATAATAGAGCAGTATATCTTTCCAGCTGATACTCATTAGGGTACCTTGACACGGTGACATTTGAAATCAAAGTATAACGGAAACAAGGAAACCTCTTAAATGTTTATGTTTTAGTTATCTCTTAAAAGCAGCTTTTTGAATCTCTCTAGAAGTGACCATCTTTTTTCTCCTGATTATCCAAACAAAATGAAGGGAAAACACAACCATTTCTCCTCTTTTCTTTTCTTTTCTTTTATTACCTAAGTAATTTTTTTTCTCCTGGATTCCCAAACGGCCTGTTAAGAGGGAAATATCAAGCATTGATTAACAAGTTCATTAAGTTTAATTTTTAAGGGCTACAAAACATCTTCCGGGAGAACATATGAGTGATGACAAAAGAGTTGCACAGAGAAGTTACGAGGGAGTGGAGGATATTTAGTGTAGGATTTGGATACATGTCAGCGAATGCCGAATATGGTTTAAAGTTCATTAATATGCCTCCATGTCCCTGGTGGCTTGACTAAAGATGAGATTCTACATTTACACTCTTTTGAAAAATAAGTAAATGTATAGGCATTAAGGGAATACCGGCCCAAAAAGGGGAAAACCCATACATCAAGGGACACAACAAAAATTCCCAACAAAGAAATAACACTCCTACAAAACTCAAAAAGACGAAGAATTTACAAAATCCACTGTTTCGTCAACTGATGAGGCACCACGTCCCGAAAGCCAACTATACAAATTACCCTCACAGTCCTACATTTACACTTTGGCAGCTACAAACGAAATAGGGAGAAGGGAGGGTAAAGATTTACCTGTTGTCGCTTCTCCTTCTTCCTTTCGTTTCTCTTGGCAGATTTGGTCCTTGGTTTTGAATCCAAATCTAGATCGTAACCTGGTGGCACCTCCTGCGATAATTGCATCTCCTTTCTCCACTGCCACCATCAACATTCACGTACTATAGACGTATGAACATACATAGATATACATATACACGAATACTAACGTGAGCCAGACGTACCAGAGCGCCCTTGGACTGGTAAATGGCGACTTCTTCCTGAGGAACGTAACCAGCCCTAATTCGAATGGGTTTTCTGAGGGTTCCGTCTGGTCTTCGCGTGGGCGCGAGAATTCTCTCCCCTTCTTTTAAGGTCTTGCTCAGCTGCGCTTCTAACTGCTTCGCTTCCTCTTCTCCCCCACCACTGTGGCCACTGCTAGCCATCGCCATGTGAGGATGATGATGATGATGATGATGACGACGACGACGACTCTAGAGAGAGAGAATGAGAGAAATCACAGACTAATCGAGCAAGTTCTTCGGTAATGGGCCTCAATTGGACAAGAAGTTCATGTGAAAATCTTATGAATCCATTATTGTTAGAAGTGATTGGTTGATAATAGAAGGCAAGGAGACAGTTGTTGGAGAGCGAAAGTGGGAGTGTTTTAGCAAGGCCGAATTTTTGAATCAGGGTTTGTTTGTGTCGATTTGTACTAATCCTCTTTGAAGTTTCGTCGCTAGTTTCGTATTTGGCGACATGGAATTTCTATAGTATTTAGTATTTTTAAAATATTTTTTATTTTTTGTGTTTTTTAAGGAAAAAAAACTTAGAAACAATCTAGGGGGTGTTTGGTAATGCTACTGTTAATAATTTTTAGTTTCTTATTACTAATTTTAGTTATAAGCGATAATTTATTACAAACACTTATGACTTTTGCTACAAATTATAATTATATTTTATTCTATTTTAGTAACAAGTTACAATTATTTTTAAACACAAACAACTTCTACTACAAGTTATAATTTATAAGCTATGTGCGCGTTACAAACTGGAAGCTTGTTCGGCACAATTACGACCAAGTAAATTGGCCCAGTATTAATGATCCCGAACAGAATATGGGCCAAGCTTCTCGCCGCCGAACTTATTGAAAACTCCTTACTCCGCCGCAAAACTCCTACAACACCAGGAACACCGTTAGTGCCCTCCGGTCTAGTTTGACCGGGAGACATTTCGACGCTCAAGTTAGATATCTCTCAGGGAGATTTCTAGTCAAGAACTGAATTTAGAATTGTGTACCTGTGGGTTGAGAGCGCCTCATTTTATATAGGGACCTAAACCTCATGAGGCTGAATCCTCTTGAGATTCTGTCT
>JAULJZ010224885.1:0-17393 GCA_032270985.1 Heliamphora pulchella
GTACTCTACACACCAGATTAAATACTATACAGAATATCGAACATCCATGTATAACAAATAAATGATATACATACATTGCTCATAAAGATTCTCATAAAATGAAAAACTAATTTTATTAAAAAATAAAATTAAATACTAAAAATAATTTTCAATATACCAACCCTAACAATGACAATGCATGAGAATACTAAATTTATCATAAACATACTAAAATAATAGATCTAAGTAGAAAAAGACACCAAAAAGATATATTAAATTAACTTTTAATATATTTTCTTGCACAATGAGGGCACAAAAATAAAATAAAAAAATCCCTTAACTGATGGGGGACCAGATTTTTGTCCCCCAAACTAACCCCTGGCTGTATTTATCTTCCACATATCTTATATTTAGCTCTCAAAAGTTGAACCCATTCAAATCAACTCAAATCTCATTTAATTAAAAAGAAGAAAAAGTCTTTTAAGGGTACTTTTTGTCCCCATTGTATCTCCCTGCTCTTGCCTACATAAAGCAAGCCAAATACCCTATTCTCCACTTGATAATTTCGGTCAAGAGAGGGAGAGAAACCAGAACCTCTTGCTCTTGAGTGTTCATGTGAGAAAAAGGAAGAAAAATGAAGGAATCAAGGGAAATTTTCTAAAGCTAATTCTTAATCCATCACCCACCCTCCTTTGATCTCTCAAATAAGTAAATAAAACCTCTAAATATTATGTCTAATATCCCTCAAAATATTTCCCAACACATCTTTTCAAACACTCTAAGAATCGAGAACCGAAAATAAACTGAAAAGGCGTCATAGTTTGAAATTTGAGGCTGTTATGTTTATAGGTTATATGAGATGTTGTTGTGTGTTATTATCTTTGAGTTTGATGTCTTCTAAGGTTGGAGCCTTGATATTAATGTCTAAAACACAAGTATGCAAATAAATGGAACAAAAACTTGACATATCATAAGTAGGAGACATATCATAAGTAGGAGACTTGAACCCTAAGAGATTTGATTTTTTAGAAAATAGATGTTTCTGCTCTGAAATTTGGAATGGCATAACTCAATGTAAAAAATTGATCTAAGAATTTTATTTATGTACAGATTTATATTGTTGTGTTATCTTTCATCCAAAGTTGGTTTCAACTCATTTGAATAAGTAGAACTCGAGATATTGCAATTTTACCAAAGTGTATTATTTTTCAACCAGTCAACACTACCGACCTCAAAACCCTAGTTTACAATGAGCTCCGAACTTTGGCCAAACTATAAAAGTTGTAGATAACATGTATATATATCTACCCACCAAAAATGACCACAAAATATTGAGTTTTGATAGATCCAAATCCCTTTGAAATTCTCTATTTAGTTTCAACTTTCAAGTGACACTTCTGTCACATATTTTATGTAGCCCAAGACCCCTATTTTTAGTGGCCTATTACAAAAGTGGTTTGCATGAATATTTTAGCTAACATATTCAACTACTTAGTGAAGAGAAATCAAACCTTAAAGCCTCAGGATGCCACCCCAAAACCATTTCAAATCCTCTGTCCAAAATCGGCTCTGCTGAGTTTTGGCGGCTGACAAAACCTATTTTCAAAAATGGCCAAACAGTCTAAATTGTTCCAAACAATTACCCTTAGCACTAAACATAAAACTTGTAGGGGATATGTTAAACTAGAACATACTCAACAATGGGCTCATTTGGACTTGAACGGATACTCCAAAATCGAGACCAACAGAGGAATATGTTTAGTAAAATCTTGAGAAAATTGCTGAACTGTTTTTACTTAGGATTTTTGTTCACCCTTTTACCTTAGATTTTGGCCTTAGTGATAAACATGGGAGTTGTAAAAAATATTTTTATCTAAATTGTGTTTAAAAATCGTAACTTGATTTCAAGTTTAGATACCCCAAAACCTTGTCGACTCTTTTAATTTGATACTCGATTTTGGCCTTAAAAGTTGCTATGTGTATGTTTGAGTACCCTTTGCTATGAAACCTGAGTTTTATATGATAATTGATTTGAATTAGTTTATTAGTATTTTAAGTGAATGTATGATGATTTAGAATTCTTGCTATCATGTTGAATCATATCATGAGAATTGTAGCTTGTGCTTCATATTCTTGTACCTTATGCTTTGCGCGTTGTACTATGAATATTGTCATGCTAGTTGATGTCATGCTATAGATAGTTGTATTTGAGGTCTATACTATGCATCATTGACATTGTCACTTGCATCCTAGCATACTGGAGTCCAACTGTGTAAATTATTGTTGGGTTGGGCTATGTACGTCCTGAGTCGTGTCACGTCTTGTGTTGAACTGTTGCCAAGGCATCCCTGGTTGCCATTTTCGAAAATATTTTGGGATGAATTCCCCTTGTACACCTTGGGTGAGTCTCCGGTGTTACAAAATTGGTTTATACACCCTGGGCGTGTACTCGGTGTTTGAAATAGTTTATGGATATTGTTGGGCACCATGGGTTCGTCGCTAGCATTCTGATTTTGATAACTTAGACTTTTGGGTTGACACCGGTGAAGATATCACGAGTTTTAAGGTGGGACAAATCACTTGATATGTGTCTGATATGACTAATTGATTGATTATTGAATTTATTGGCCTGGAGGATGGCAATATTATTGAATTTGTTGGCCTGGAGTATAGCGCGGGCCCCATGCTGTTGCTATTGAGTAAAACAGCTGTGGCATAAAATTTGACGAAGCATTTACTACTTGCAACGAGGCGTGATGATGGCTTTGGTGATCAAATATCTGTAAAAGTCTACTCTGGTGATTCCCAGTGTGAGATTCCTATTATAATCTGGGTGCATGTTGGGTTGTGCATCTGCATTACATACACGGCATCTCTTATACACATATTTGTTGACTTGTCTACTATCCTGTCATAAATTGTCTGTCTCCTTGACTATAAACTGTATTAGTTATTATACGATATATGTTGTGGGGAATCTTGTGCCATGAGATTAGTTAGAAAGTTAATGTGCTTTGCTTTTGGGCCTTGGGTCATGGCATTCATGCCACAAGTGAGAAGGAGTTCTTAGAGGAAGTCATCCCCGAGGGTGAAGAAGAGTTAGAACAACAGGGTTATTCCAAGAGCACATAAATCCCGCTGATGCATTTTGAGGAGAGACCTCTGCTTTTATTCTTATATTCAGTTTTTTTCGTGCTTAGTGTAATTTTTGAAATTTTTTGGTAAAATTATAATAGTTATGTGCTTTTAAACAGTTCAAAACTCTTTTATGATGTAATAACTAACGTATATAAATATGAATGTATGACTAGTATATCCCTATATTTATATTTATGTATGTCCCAACATGCCCAGAGAATAGGGCATCATAGTTGGTATCAAAGCCTAGGTTTAGTGAACCTTCAGGCCTTCAGTTATGGGAGACTCCGAGTTCTGTAGCGTAGAAGCTCTGTAGAGTGTCTGTATTATTAAATTATCACTTATAATTCTCAAAACATAAAATTCATACCTTAAGTTTCTCTTCCTAATCGTCTCTCATCATAGGATGGTGTCCGACGCAGAGCCAGCTGGAGAACCATGGGCAGCACCTGAACCAGAAGACTCGAACCCCGAGGAAGATCCCATTAAAGAACAAGACCCGATAGACGTATTTTCGTTGTCATGGATGTTCATGGATGAGTGGCCAGTTCATGATAGAGAAGAGGCCAGAGAAGCAGGAGCAGACGAAGAACTAAATGAGGCAGGAAACGAGGTTGATGTTGAGGTGGAGGATGAGAAAGAACCTGAGGATGATGATAGAGAGAACGAGGAGCGAGCCTTCGCTTTCTTTTATGATCCACTAGAGGCACCACCACCAGAGATGGACAATGATGAAGCAACGGACGTAGTGATCTACTGGAGCTGCCAAGATTACTGCAAGGATTATCGTGTTAGAGAACGGGTGCGTGCAAGAGTTTTCCCAAAAAGGACGTGGAAATGGAAAAAGTCAAAGTCTTTCCCGAGGTCCACTAAGAGTGTTAGAGAGATGTGATGAGACCATCTATCGTCTGAAGATACCATCGAGATTCAAAGTGCTATTAGGGGATAAGATGGATGTAATGTGGATGCAAACACATAAACTAAGAGATAAGAGAGGAATCATTAACCCGTGCGATCAGGCAATTGACTTTAACAGTTCGAAAATATACCTGGAGGTACTAGTAGCCATAATCAACAGGGCTTGCATGAGATCGACGGACTTTTGGCACGTGAAAGTTCAGTGGCGCTGCTACAGTGTCTATGAGCCAACGTGGGAGCATGACTCAGTTATCCGCTACTTCTATCTGCATCTATTCATCTAGGTTGTAGTGCGTTGGGCGTTGTATCTTTTTCTTCATTGGATGTTGTATGTGCGTTCTGTGAACTTTTAAAGACCGGTACATCGGTTATGTGATTAGAATGAAATGCAAATGTTTGTTGTTGAATTCTTCATAAGCTACCTCATAATCCCAAATTAAGTTCCACAAGATCCCAAATCATGAAAATAATCAAGAATTGAAACAACCTGCAAATCTCAACACTCTTCTAGGATGGATATAGACAACTAAACCACCGACAAGCTAATAAACCCCTAGATGATGAAACACCCGGGCTAGCCTAAGTTTTTTGAAAGCCACTGTTAGAACCCCACAGCTCTATCCCTATGAGTTCCTTTTTCATGCCTTTATGATAACTCTCATACCCGATTGAAGCCCTTTGCGTGTCCTCCCTCCTAATAGCACCGGTTTCGAACATTCGACATTGGTAAAATCTTTTGCCCTCATTCAGTTCTCTCGATCTTGATACCACACGTTCATGTAGTGATTTTGTGAATTCTCCGTTTACTCTCCAAATCCCAACCTGGGAAGTCGATTTAGATGCTTGAATTGAAGTATGTTAGGCCGATGTAACTTCAGGGTAAATATCTTTTTTGGCTACCCAAGTTCCCTCGAACTCGCGCGGCACCTGGTACAGACACCAAGCCCTCATCCCGATCACCCACAAAGTAGAAGCAATCACCCTCCGGTGTACAGATCGACACTCTTCGTCGCTCACAATCTGTATAGGCCTGGTAAGTAGTCAGCCAGTCCATCCCTAGGATGACATCAAATGTGGTCATGTCTAGAATGATAAGATCAAACTCTAAACAACGATCGGCGACCTTCATAATACAAGATCTACAAACAAGGCTTAGTGTCACATTCCCGCTAACTGGGGTCTCCACGCATATGATACTACCCAACCAGTCCATTTCTAATCCCAAAACAGACACAAATGCAGAGGATATAAATGAATGTGATGCTTCCGTGTCTATAAGGACACTGGCCCATGATCTAAAGACTAGAAGAGTATCTCTGATCATGGCCGGAGTAACTACTGCATCAGACGCAACTGGTGCTTTGGAAGCACTGCGATCAGCAAGAACATAGGCCCTGGCCTGTGGCAATCTGGTATGTCCCCCATAACTCTGAGTCGATGGCTGCCTCGCTGACTGAGCTAAAGCACCTCCCTCCGCAAACCTAGAAGTCTGAGCCCTAGGTTGCTGTGGAGCCTGTCGCCTCTGTGCAGATGATGCCACTGAAGCTCCTGTCGCGTCTTAGACGTTCCCCTCTCTGGGACATTGTCTGCGAAAGTGCCCAGACAGACCACACCCAAAACAGATAGGTAGGTCTCTTGCCTGTGACTGGATGGGCGTTGAACTCTGAGCCTGGCCCTTCTACGGGCACTCAACTGAACGATGGTCTAGTTGTCCGCATCTATAACAGATCAACCCTCTCTGCTCTAGCCTTTCTGCCGAAGCCACTGAAGGTGTAGGTGCAGACAACTGCGGCTGAAATGACCTGACAAAACGAGAACTAGGTCCAAACGACCTCTGGCGCTTGCTCCTGTGCCCCTGGAGCTGTGTACCTCCACTGCCCGACTGGTTCCCACTCTCCCTAATCTTGCAGCTGTCTGCCAACGAGTTCTCAACCCAGATAACAGATTCTATCAGCTTGATGTACACCTCCACATCCAAAGCTGCAACCCTATCCTTGATAGCAGATCGAAGTCCTCTCTCAAACCTCCGAGTGCGTAACTCCTCAGTCAATACCATCTCAGGTGCGAATCGCGACAGATTCGTGAACTTGGCCTCATACTGGACCACAGACAGATTCCCATGAACAAGGATAAGAACTCCTGTCTGTAAGTATCTCTCAAAGATCTCGGAAAATACTTCTCCAAGAAAACCCTTGTGAAAGCGACCCACGTATCATCCACCGTGGTCGTGGCAAACTTCCACCACTCTCTAGCGTCTTCCCGCAGCTGGAACGCTGCCGACTTTATGCGTAGAGCATCCTCCTCGATATCCAGAGTATCGAAGATGGTCGTGGTCACTTCTAACCACTCAGTAGCCGCCTTTGGGTTCGGCTCCCCAGCAAAGGTTGGAGGATCCAATCGCCAAAACTCCCGCATAGCTACAGAAGCCCTTGGCTCAGGAACCCGCGCGATAGCTCTGGTCGCTTCTTTCATAGCTCGCATAGTGGCAAGCATCTCCTGGACAACGTCAGCACTGCCCACTTGTTCCTGTGGGGCATGAACGTCTCCCTCCTCTGAAACCTAAACATGTGCACGACCTCGGTCACGACCCCGTCCTCGCACTCCCCGCGTGGACGTAATTCTATACAAGGCAAAACAATAGGATAAGCTTTCCTATAGCATGTTACTACGTAACATAAACACATAATCATGCTATCACGTAGCCACGTAAGATTATGCAAGCACATCTCAAATACCGCGGAGAACTAACAAAACAGACGCGTCAATTTGGGTAACGCATTCAGATTCTTTGCTAGAATACATGTCGGCCAAACACGCTTCTAACTTAGCTTCCAAATGTGTTTAACCAAACGCCCGAAGGCAAGACTAGTCAATCCTAAGATTCAACCTCTATACACACGTATACACACGATCATGCTTAGAAAGCTATTAACATGCTATAAATCGACGTTTAAACACATGCAAGCAAGCATATATAATCAACCTTACCAGGTGATAAACCCTCCTCCCATGGCTCTTAGGTATTCGAACCCAAAGCTCTGATACCAATTTGTCACGCCCCAAAATCCAGGGTCACGTGAAAATCCACAAAACACCGATTTTAATAAAATAGAGTTTTATATCATTAAAATCATCTGTTGAAATCAAAACCTAGAAGATACATCTCTCATAAGTAAAGACATACAATGTCAACATGCATACAATATATCGCCTTATGGCATCAAAACTGCCTTCAGGATCAGGCATACCAAAAAGGAAAACTACTACAGTCTTCCATTAACCGTCAGCATGGGCATCACAAGATCTACTTAAGATCCACATCTACATCATCACCTATAAAAGTTTTTACAGAAAAACCCACCCGTGAGCCGAAGCTCAATAGAAACAGACAGTAAAGCTGTAAAGCAGGTAATATGCAGTCATACAGTGGGAGCTAACTCAACCACAAGCCCCAAAAGGTTTTTCATCAAAAACCCTCAAGTTTTCCATTAGGCCAACACGAGCCTCCCCAAAATGTTTCATTGTCATAAAAACTGGTTTTCATCCTTAAAACTATGTACTGCAAATAATGCAAGTAAACCACCACAGTTAAGGAAAAACAGTAATCAAAACATCGTTCCCTCGCGGAATGTACCATCGCGGAATAAGAAGAGTAAGATCCTATGTACCGACTCATTCACAAGGGGATAGAAGCCACAACTATATACTCCTGTCCAGTATCTAACCCCCAAATATCGTGGGATTGCCTAGATACACACAGGTTCTATACGGAGCACCACGACGAATGCTTAATTTACGGGCTTCGACCCCAAGGGAGCTAAGCACCCATCCGTCTGAGTTTATGGGGATTAACCCCAAGGACTTGAGTACCTACGCTGTGCACATTTTCGAACTTACACCGAGGGCAACTCGTGCCACACATGCGTCATCCCGGTACATCTAGATAATCTTCTAAAAAAATAAACTGTAGCATCAACTTCAAAAATTCTTTCGCAAATATACATTACACATGTATATAGATCCATCCATCAACATGGAGATCGAACAAAATATTTTCAAAATGTTTTTTCATTTTCCATAAAACGTTTCAAAACTTGAGACTCAACCCTAAAGGCAAGCTCCAAACCTCCAAAACATAAAATGTTGAGATTTTCATCAAAATCCTCTGTTTTCCAACAAAACCACCATTTTCAAGAACACCCTTTGAAAACCATAAAGATCACATGTCATATGCTGTACTAAACCAAGAAAAGCGAAAAACATGCTTTTTACCTAAAAAACTAAGGTTTAAACATAGATATGACATTTCATGCATTTTTTATCGGTGAAAAAGTACATAATTACATATAGCACCCTATACAGTAGTAGGGTCTAGAATCCTACCTCGTAGGGTCAAAACCCAAAGCCTCAAAAATCAGATCTCGTCGGAATGAGAATCTGATCGAATGAACACGAAGCTAACAGCGTAGATAGCAAGGATCCACAAGCTGATCGTCAAAAACTAGGGTCGAACAACACGAAAAAGTAGAGAGAAGGCAGAGAGAATGGAAGAAACCAAACATTTCCCAAACGTTTCAGCCACTTGAGGTCTTATAGGCACGCCAAAAAGCCTGTTCAGTCGACTGAAGAGGCCACTTCAGTCGACTGAAGTGCCTCAAAAAATGCGAACCGCAATAGGTTCAGTCGACTGAACCCCCTGGTTCAGTTGACTGAACTCACCAAAAATAGTTCGGTCGACCGAACTCACCCCTCTAGTCGATCGAACTCCACACTGTTTTAGTTCTCGGGTTTTGTGTTCTATGGCCAAACAAACAAGCCAAAAACCAACCCAACCCATCTAAACAAGGTCCGAGAAAACTTAAAACATATCTAAACATGCTGTTCTACAACCCAAAACATAAACCAAGCATCGATAATATATAACATGAAGGAAAAATAAGTCAACATTTATATATATCAAAACTAACAAGGTTCGGGGTCTCACATGGATTCCACCCTAAGATGTTTTAACCCCGCGCATGTTTTCGATTGTCAACCATCAAAACCTTGCCCCATATATCTATGAGTAACAACGATTGTCAGGATATTACATCATTAGGCCTTAGTGCTTTCACAGAAAACTGAGAGGATGCACGAAGATCACCTAACACCACTTCAAGCGTGAAGCTGATTTCTTCTTGGTGTCACGGCTTAGAATATCTATCAACGTCTGAGTTTAGCAAAGTTTTGGAGATCAAGACTCCCAACTGCAAGAATGGTTAAATAAGGGCTTATTCAACTAACTATATTGTTTTCAAAGGTCCCGACAAATGGGACTATGCCATCAAGAATCTAAACTTAGAAACGATAGTTTCACACCAAAGGATTTGCGACAACACCATATGGTAAAATTTAAACTTTCCCAGACTAGTTCATAGCTAACCCACCCATCCGATAAATCGGGAAGAAAAAGATTCATACTGGCAGTAAGAAAGTAAAAAATGAGAAATAACCTCGAACTCATGATAACCTTAGTACTCTAGCAAATGAGGTACGTCTATATACATCGATATTCACGCCGACCTTCCCACCGAAGTGTTAGAGTTTGAATTTTTGCCATCACTATCAAAGAACGAAGAATCTTGATCACAATAATGAACGTTTGAAGCCTGATGAAGAATTAACCACCAAGTTACAATGGATCACATGACTAGGTAATTACAACAACTATATCTTTTATCATGTTCATTTTACCATAGAATGACCAACTGCTTGAGAAAATGATCCAGTTATTGGAAGAGACATTCAAACCAAACGTTATAGCACGTCAAGAACAAATGGTAGAGGCCAAGCGGAACGAAGAAACCTTTGGAAAGACTAGAGAGAAAATGAAAGCATATGACTGCATACTACGTCATCAGGATTATCAAGACCACCTCAAAGACTGGTAACTCTTTAGATAAACAATTCAAAGATTTGGGTGCTAAGGAGTTTGTGAAAACAGTGAGTCCCATTGACGCTGAAGATTGTTTGAGGGGTGGAGTGCGCATTTTAGACAGACCAAGTTGTTCCCGTGGTAGGTTCTTAAGTATCGATTGGTATTCGTTTGGCGTCTAGACTGTGTAACTCTTATGGAGTTGGTATTCGATTTCCGTTGTGGTATCGGTGTAAGTCGCAAGGAAGTTGCTTTCAAAAACTTTTTGTGATGTGACCTAGTAAGGTAAGTTTGTTTAAATTAGTGCATAAATGTTACTTGTATAAAGAAGGAATTTTTTCATGGGAACATGTGAACTCTATGTATGAGAAGTTGAAGGTGATATAATTCTGTTGTTTCTGGTGGAGTTGCGTAGCAGCTTAGTCTGAGTACGTAAGAGGAATAAGTGTTTAGATGAGAAGAGTGGAAGTGTAAGTAAGACTATACGAATTCATGGGTATAGTTTTTGTAATTGGCCTTGAGTGAATCGATTGTCTTGGTAGAATGTGGGTAAGATAAAATAATTAAAGTGCGAAAGTGGTTTTTGGTTTGATTGTATGGAAGAGAATGTGTGAAGGGGATTGAGTAATAGTGATAAGCGATTTTAGAATCAGAAGATAGTACTGTTCAATTAAAGGACTATATGGTGGATGGTACGTACGTGAAAGAAATATGTAACGAGATTGTGACTGGGTTCATATGGGTAAGCATATACCTAGGGAGCGTTTAGTCTATGTGGTATAATTGGCCCTAGTGACTCATTAGGTTCAAGTGGCGGTATTAGTTTTGATGGGCGTAAGGATAGAGTGGTCCAACACAAAGTGAGGATGTGATTTCGAGTTAGTAGTCGTTAGTCAATCGGGAAGTAGTCTTCGACGCACGTTTGAATGTGGCAATGAGTTGGTTTTCGGTAGAGTGATAGTCTTTCCAAGACAGAAGTGGAGAATGTTTGAAATCAATTTCGATGGTGAGGTAGTTTAGAGACATATGATCTCTTGTGGAAGTCGTACTCGATGTAAGTTGTGTTTTGGAGCCAATATGTTCTCAAAGATAGACTGGAGTCATGATACCACAAAATTAAAAATGCGGGACTTAGATATACCCAAGACTGTCTTTAGGACTCGTTACGAACATTAGGAATTTGTGGTGAGGCCTTTCAGGTTAACAAATGTACTTGCTGTGTTTATGGACCTGATGAATCGGGTGTTCCGAAGCTTTCTAGACCAGTTCGTAATTGTATTCATAAACGACATTCGATTATATTCTCGGAGAGAAGAGGAACAGAGGGAACATTTGAAGATTCTTTGTAGATCTTGAGAAAGCGCAAGTTGTATGCAAAATTTGGTAAGTGTGAGTTTTAGTTAGACTGGGTGGTGTTTTCGGTTCATGTTATATCTGGAGAAGGAATCCAAGTGGACCCAACAGAAGTAGAAGCAATAGTTAATGGGAAGTGGCCAACTAACGTGGTAGAGATACGAAGCTTTTTAGGGCTAGCTGGTTATGTGGCATGATCCTTGAAGATTAGGTAGTAATCAGTTTAAAGCGTTAACAGGAAAAAACAACCATTGCTTTAAGTGCTGATCATATGGGCCCGGCCTTATCCACACCCTCAGTAAAAAAAGAAAACGACTCTAGTAAATAAGGACACAATTTTAGAAAACGAGAAGGCACGTTAGTAAATCATCCTGAACTTTCCATACGATGAAGTACCGGATGAAATTTCAGGAATGAAATTTGTTCAAGTGGGATAGTTTGTAACGACCCGGTACAGACCCTAGTTGTAACAACCCGATTGATAACGACACGTATGAAGACCTAGCCCAAACCCTGAGTGTTAGTGAAGGATAGCCCATGAGACCATATGTAATCACCCTACTTGAACCCTAGTATTAGTGACGCATAGTCCATGAGGCCATAGAGTACGGAAGAGGTTTAAAACTCTAACTCGACTCGAAAACTCTAAGTTCGGCCTAGAAACTCTAAAAAGATTCAAAACTCAGGCAACAAAATCTTATCACCCAAAGAGTCTCTCAACATTTTAAATGAAGTAAATGTCATGAAATAATGAGTTAAAAATCAAAAATTCTCATAAATAGGGTAAAATAACCATTTTGCCTCTAATACAGCAAAAAGATTTAAAAATTCAAATTTTAACACGTGTATACCCTAAATCAAGAATTTAAGTACAATTAAGTAGCAAAGGATAAGATAACATAAAAAATAACTAAAATACCCCTTAGTGGCCGACCACCTTGGGAAGAGTGCGAAAAAGTAGCTTTTTGCTTTCCTTTTAGCTTAAAATTATGAGAAAGGTATTATTAAGCATTATGATGATCCAATACTTGTTGAATAAGTAATATACATAATAATATAGTGGTATAGATTAATAAAAGCAAATAAATTATTATTGAAATTCATACACAACAAAATAAGTCAAAATATCATATATTGTCAAAATAGCTTAGTTTAACTTAAAAGACTACATCTATTTAATTAATTTCTATGAAAATTATGATAATACATGAAAATACTAAATTTATCATAAACATATTAAAATAATAGGTCTCAGTAGGAAAAGACACCAAAAAGATATATTAAATTAACTTTTAATGTATTTTCTTGCACAATGAGGGCACAAAAACCAAGGAAAGCCCCTTGATTGATGGGAGATCAAATTTTTGTCTTCCAAACTGACCCCTAACTTTATTTTTCTTCCCCATATCTGATTTTTAGCTATCAAAAGTTGAACACATTCAAATCAACTCAAATCTCATTTAATTAAAAAGAAGAAAAAGTTTTTTAAGGGTACTTTTTGTCCCCCTTGTGTCCCTTAGCCCTTGCCTATATAAAGCAAGCCAAACACCATCTTCTCCACTTGATAATTCCGGCTAAGAGAGGGAGAGAAACCAGAACCTCTTGCTCTTGAGTGTTCATGTGAGAAAAAGGAAGAAAAATGAAGGAATCAAGGGAAATTTTCTAAAGCTAATTCCTAATCCATCACCCATCCTCCTTTGGTCTCTCAAACAAATAAGTAAAACCACTAAACCTTATGTCTAATTTTTCTCAAAATATTTCCAACGCATCTCTTTAAACACTCTAAGAGTTGAGAACCGAAAATAAACCGAAAAGGCATCGTAGTTGGAAATTTGGGGCTGCTATGTTTATGGATGATATGAGATGTTGTTGTGTGTTATTATCTTTGTGTTTGATAACTTATAAGTGTGCTGGAGCCATGATATTAATGTCTAAAATACAAGTATGCAAAGAAATGGAACAAAAACTTGACATATCATAAGTAGGAGACTAAGAGACTTGATTTTTGAGAACATAGATGTTTCTGCCCTGAACTTTGGAATGCCACAACTCAATGTAGAAAATTGATCTAAGTATGTTCTTTATGTTTAGATTTATATTTTTGTGTTATCTTTCACCTGAAGTTGGTTTTAACTCATTTGAATAAGTAGAACTCGAGATATTACAATTTTACCAAAGTGTGTTGTTTTCTGACCTCTCAACACTACCGACCTGAAAACCCGAGTTTACAATGCGTTCTGAACTTTGGTTAAAACATAAAAATTGTAGCTAACATGTATATCTATCTATCCACTAAAAATGAGCACAAAATATTGAGTTTGATAGGTCAAAATTCCTTTGAAAGTCTCTATTGAGTTTTAGCCTTCAAGGGACACTTCTATCACATATTTTTATGTAGCCCAAAACCCCTATTTTTAGCGATCTATTCCAACAGTGGTCTACATGAACATTGTAGTTAACATATTGAACTATTCCAAAGATGAAAACTTAAAGCCTCGTGATGATACTCGAAAATCGTTTCAAACTCTCTGTCCAAAATCGGCTCTACTAAGTTTTGGCGGCTAGCAGAACCTATTTTCTAAAATGGCCAAAGAGTCTAACTTGTTCCAAACAATTACCCTTATAACTAAACATTAACCTTGTAGGGGACATGTTGAATTAGAACATACTCAAAAATGGGCATATTTGGACTTGATATGACACCCCAAAACCAAGACCAATAGAGGCCTATTTTTGGTAAAAGCTTGAAAAAAGTACTAAACCGTTTTTACTTAGGATGTTTTGTTCACCCTTTTGCCTGAGGTTTTGGCCTTAGTGTTAAGCATAAGAGTTGTAAAAAATATTTTTATCTAAATGGTGTTTAAAAATCATAACTTGATTCTAAGTCTAGATACCCCAAAACCTTGTCGGCTCTTTTAATTTAATACTCGATTTTGGCCTTGAAAGTTGCTATGTGTATGTTTGACTACCCTTTGCTATGAAACCCGAGTTTTACATTATGATTGATTTGAATTAGTTAATTAGTGTTTTAAATAAATGTATGACGATTTAGAACTCATGCTATCATGTTGAATCATATCTTGAGAATTGTAGCTTGTGCTTCACATACTTGTACCTTATGCTTTACGCGTGCTACTATGAATCTTGACATGATAGTTTATGCCATACTATAGATGGTTGTATTTGAGGTCCAAACTATACATCATTGACATTGTCACTTGCATCCTGACATAATGGAGTCCATATGTGTAAATGGCTATTGGGTTGGGCCATGTACGTCCTGAGTTGTGTCACATCTTGAGCCGAACTGTAGCTATAGACCGTTGTGATCGGGAACGCTAATGTACGGGAACGTAATGGTGCCACTCAGAATTTAATTGGTTGATTTATAATCGGGATGGGTTATGTTGAGATTGTCGTTATTGATTCTAAGTCTAGGGCATCTCTGGTTGCCATTTTCGAAAATGTTTTGGGATGAATTCCCTTGTACACCCTGGGCGTGTCACCGGTATTACAAAATTAGTTTATACACGGCGTGTCCCCAGTGTTACAAAATTAGTTTATACACCCTGAACGTGTCCCCGGTGTTTGAAATGGTTTAGGGATATTGTTAGGCACCATGGGCTCGTCACTAGCATTCCGATTTCGTTAGCTTGGACTTTGGGTTGACACCGGCGAAGGCATCACGAGTCTTAATGTCACGCCCCAAACTTCGGGTCACGTGAAACATCCATAAATAACCATATAAAATACCCAACCTGATGTTCACTCTCAGATCAAAACATTCATACATTAAATATAACTACCAATAGGCTTACAATACATGGTTCCAACACCGATAAAACATGTAAACATACATGGTCCAAAAAGAACAAAAAGGAAGATTACAGATCTCCTGTCACATCGGCAACCCCGAATCAACTTGTGTAACCAGTACCTAAAAAACATTTCAAAAACGATTTTATATAAGGACTCACCAGAGCCTGAAGGAAAACAGTTTTGAAAACAGTTTTGTCTCACGACTCGCCAAAGCCTAGAAAATAAGTTGATATATATATACTACAATGCTTTACCAACAAAGATAAACTCCTACGAGCCCCACATGCAACACAGATACATATAAACTAACTTTAACCAGCCTCAATAACAGTTCTATCACATCCACGAGAATATATACGTAACACATGCAACCCGCGCACCGCAACACATACATCGTTAGGATCATATTTTCATCCCTCAGATTCACACACACACGCATCTTCAGCACCACATTCAGTGTGATGCTAGGATAAGAACTCTTTTTGACTCATAGGAGCCACGAAAACGGTTTGGAAACAATTTTATATTGCAACTCACACGAGTCTTAAATATAGTTTAAAAAATGGTTTAGTCCATGCCACAAAGCATCATATGTAATTTATGTACCTTCTCGGGCTTTCACTGAGGGACCACAGCCCCAACTGATGCACCTTTTCAAACTTTCACCGACGGACCACAGCCCCAACTAATGCCTTATTGACCAGAGTCAACAGATATCTTCACGGACTTTCACCGTAGGACCACTATCCGCCCAAACTAATGCCTTGTTGATTAGAGTCAACAGATATCTTCACGAATTTTCACCGTAGGATCACTATTCGCCCCGACTAATGCATCTTTACGGACTTTTACCGAGGGACCAATATTTGCTCCAACATATATAACCTTAAAATCAGAGTTTTAACCAATGCAACACATGCATATATACAACCAAAGTTTTAAATGCACCAAAACCACATATACGTCCACAATATGCCAGAATAAAACTAACTAGAGCTTTACAAGTACAAAAGCACGTATAACCACGACGTTCCGTATAGCGACGCCACATAACCCACCACAACCAACAAACTTACAAAACACGAGCTATCCAAAGCCCAACACCAAACCTCCCACAAATGGTTCTCACCAAACCCCATCTCTAGAAAGAACATTGGACCCCACGCCCTGCACCCAACGATGCACCAACCACCACGAACATAACTGTGCACCAACACCCTGCATGAAATGATCAACACCCCTCTCTGTGACTTTAGTCGATAAGACCCCATAATCAAATCAACTGAAAACCACTAGAGGAGAGCAGTTGATTGAGCCCCATAACCCGATCAACTGAAAGGCCACCACCCGACTAACCTAGACCAACACACGCCCAACACGGCAAACAGGAACCCACACACACCCAACATAGCAAACACAGACCCACATACGCCCAACACGGCAAACACAAACCCACACACGCCCAACACAGCAAACACAGACCCACGCACGCCCAACACAACAAACACGAACCCACACATGCCCAACACGGCATGCCCAACACAGCAAACACAGACCCGTGGAAGTATGCCAGGACCATTGTGGGAGTCACATGGGTAGCTTTTATAGGATTGTTTCTAGAGAAATACTTCCCGGCTTCGAAGAGAGACTTGTACAGGGAGGAGTTCTATACTCTTACCCAGAGGCCATGGATGTCATGCAGTACGAGGCCAGGTTTATGTGTTTATCCCAGTTTGCACCGGAGTTGGTGAGCACAGACGATCTGCGATCTATGAGGTTTGAGCGGGGTTTGAGGCCAGCGATCAGGGAGCGTGTGGTTGCGATGGGACTTTGGGTGTTCGTAGAGTTGGTGGAGGCAGCAGCGAGGGTGGAGAATACTATGACTGAGATTCGAGCTTCTAAGGAAGCTAGGACACCTCATGGTGGGATAGAGGAGCAGACAGGTGGGCGTTCAAGCAAGAGGCAGAGGTCTTCTGGTACTAGCTTTCATCCATCTAGAATACCACATCAGTTCACTGCACCAGCACCATCAGTAGCTTCATCGGGGAGGCCAGAGCAGAGGGAGGTAAGATGTTATCGATGTGGAGAGCTGGGGCATCGTGTTCCAAATTTTCTACAACCGAGGCAGTCTCAAAGTTCCATACCAGCTCATTCGCAAGGGATGGAGCTGCTGATTTGCTATAGATGTGGTTAGCCGGGGCATATCCGCAGGACTTGTCCCCAGAGAGAGGGTGCGCCGAGTACAGTGGGCACACCAGCGAGCTCGTATGTG
>JAULJZ010224896.1:0-17391 GCA_032270985.1 Heliamphora pulchella
AAACATACCCACACCTAGGTCTAACACCAAGACCTCAAAAGAAGCTCCCTACGCCCGATTCCATCCACGAAATCGACAAAAAATTGATTTTAAGCCCAAAAACCCATTTTGATACAAAGTCAGATCTATGGAGATCTAACCGGTAAAAAGACACCCGATTACCCATAACACCCTTATACTACATACAGGCCTAGAATTCTACCTCCATGAGTCAAAAACTCGATGCCTCGATCTACGCGCAAAAACGCGCTTTGCTGGAATCAAAATCTGATTGGATGGTTGCGTAGCCCACGACGCCGATATCAAGAATCCGCAATCTGATCGTCGAAAACCAAGCCCCGAGAACTTAGAGAGAAGGCAGAGAGAAAAACGAAAAGTTTAGGAGTTAAGTTTTGAAAAATATCTTTATGAAAATATCTAATTCCAGATATTTATAGGTCTCCAAAATATCTTTTTTTTTTTAAATTTTCGAAATTCACACCACAACGGCCCACGGCCCCGGAAACCTACCCGTATGCATATCTAAGCCCGATCATGCATCAAAAGTATTAAAAATATGCTGCAACGGAAACACATAACGCGCGCCCGAAAACGCCGAAAAAAAGAAAACGGGTCAGGGTCTCACAAATACCATTATTTTCAAAGTCGCAACCAAACACAAAAAATATTTTATGAAAAAGATTTTCTAAAAAATATTTTCTAAAGTAAAAAATATTTTTTAATAAAAATATTTTCCTTCGAAACAAATGGAGCTTAAAGTTAAAACTTTTCTCATGACTTATTGAGTCTTATTTTCCTTTTTTCTCCAAAAAGTTGACAATAAAAAAAAAAAACTAAACTTGCTCAATAAGACTTAGATCCTAATTGATAATTAACTTAAAAGTTGTTATTGTTTTTTTTTTTACTTTTTGGCTAAAAGGTTAATTTGAATTAAAAGTAAGTCATTTAGTAACATAAATTTTAAATTAGTGTTTTTTAAGAATTGGTTGTTTCAATAAAATGTTGATTTTTTTAATTTTTTGCTCAAGTTAGACAATATTATCCTTTTATACGATTGATTTTAATAATTTTACATGTTGCTATTTGATAATAAATAAGTTATCAAGGGTATTATTATCTTTTCAATTAAGGTGAGAGTTTAGATAAAGTGACTTAGGAATTAGAGTATTTAATTATATTTTTTGACATTTTGACTTTTAAACTTCTTATCCACACCAAAAAGGTTGCTTTTGTTTTTCCCTTTATTTTTAGCTAAAAAGCTTGATTTATCAACCTAGTTCTTAAATACACACATTTGTAATTGATAAACTATTTTTTTTCTTTTTCGTGTTTTGATAAAAAAAAAACTAAAATGAATTGGAGATAAAATATTTGGAAAATGAACATATCTAATCATTATTTTTTGCATTAAAATGATAATATTGCTCTTCATTAATGTTGGGTTTTTAACCATTTTCTATTTTTAACAACTTTGTGACTAAAGTCTAAGTTCAATACACTCTTTTACTAATCTTTCATCAAACTACATTTCAAGAAACTAGTTGTTAGAGATTGTTGTGCTTTGGTTCAATTTACAGTTGTAATGCTATGTCACCTAAGTGGAACCACCGATCGATTGACCAAAAGACTAATTGATCAGTCTACAATTTTTTTAGTAAGAACCTGTTTCAACCGTTGAACCAATAAATTTCTTCATATTAATCATCGATCTATCGATAGAGGACCGATCGGTCTGTAAAACTCTTGCAAACGTATCAAGTATGTGCATAAACTTCTGCCAAATGTATTAAAATTGTGCTGTGCATAGATTGACAAGGATTGATAACCAATCGATCCAACTATTTCGCGAGCCTTCATCAAATGTTGCTAAGGTTATAGCAACCGTATCTCTTTAGGCAAAAAGAACTTCTCCAGTTTGATAATGCCATGTAAATCGCTAGAAACTTGTGAAATATATGGCTAACTCAATAATGAAAATTTTGTAAAAGGGTTAGAACAAGCTATCAGAAGACAAAAGATTTTATTTCTAAAGAGATTCGATTCGAACCTATTCTAAAAAGTAGATGTAAAGATTTCCAAGAAGATCATCAAGTATCATACTTTCATCTTTTTCCCAGTTTGTGGTGGATCTTAAGTGGAATTTAAAGACAAGAAAACCGAGTTGAATTCTATCGGTAATCAAGCATGGTTTGGTGCACGTTAATTCAACAATAGTAGATTACATTCGTTACTTATGAATTCAACTTGGTATTCTAAGAACTCTTGTAACTAAAATTTAGTTCATAGTACTTGTTTTCTGACCAGTGGTAGTCACAGGGTCTTTTTTCCTATCTTTGGAGTTTTTCACGTTAAATCTACGTGTATTTGTATGATTATGTTTTCTTTTGTTTGCCTTGTTATCTTTGATATATCGATTAATATAAATCAAATAAAAAAGAGCTTTTCAATTAATATGCATTAGCAGTTGGTATATGCATGCGTGTGCCAATATGTATTTAAGAATTAAAGGAGTTGAAACATTAAAACTAATTTTAAAATTATGAACTAATAGTGTTCTTTTTTGGGTGAGTCTTTCGAGATCTAGTTCAAGCCTGAGAAGACAAAGTAAACATTAAAGAGGGCATCGAAATGTCTCCAGTGAGACCCCCTTTGACGGTCAAATCAATAATCTGATGGAGTAGGAAGCAAGTAAGGGAAAAGTTAGAGAGAGAGAGAGAGAGAGAGAGAGAGGAAAAAGACAATCTATTAGAATATACCTGAACCCCACGTCGTTGGCCCTTTATGCAATACCTTTTGGACACGTGGCGTGGTCCCTCGTACTAAAACGGTTAGGATAGTACAATGAGGATAAATATCCTACTCCCGACCACCGTGCGTAATGGGTACCCGTTGGACTGATCAGGAATTCGAATTTGGCCTAGGTTGTGGATGATCAGACAGGTGTCTAGGTTCAGCAGGTTGTTCTCACCAACCATCGACGTCCTGCTGGCGTTCCCAAGGCTAGTCATCCATGGCCTCACATCTTAAGGGCTAACCAGTTTGGGCCTACCACACAGGTGACCAGCGAGCTTCGTCACCTCCGATCATCCTGACTAGGTGAAATTACCAGGAAACCCCTTCTTACCTATTAGTAGTCCCCTATTCTTGATCAACAATTAATAAGATGTTTGGTGGTCAAGAATATTTGTCCTGAGTCATATCCACGGTTAACGAGATCAACGGTTAATGAGATTTGATAAGGTTAACGAGATCAACAGTTGAAAAGAGGCACGTGGACTGGAGGTACGAGCCCATGCGATGCTTGCCATGTGTAGGAGTGCACAATTATAATATCACCTCGAAAATGAAAACCATGTCGCCGTTTGTTATGAGGATAACCGAAGAGACGCAACAAACAACTATCATGCACTGCCTTGCGACGGCTGAAATGCATCTGCTAGTCAGGCAAAGATGATTTACTGGCCCTCCATGAAAAGCAACACCGTGGATATGACTCAAGACAAACATTCTTAACCACCAAACATCTTATTAATTACTAATCAAGAATGGGGGACTACTATTAGGTGGAAGTGTTTCCTGGTAATTTCACCTTGTTCAGGATGATCGGAGGTGACGAAGCTCGCTGGTCACCTGAGTGGTAGGCCCAAACTGGTCAGTCTCTAAGATGTGGGGCCATGAATGATCAACCCTGAGAACATTTGTCACGCCCCAAAATTCGAGTCACATGAACCACCTAAAAAAAACTCGTTTTATGATGCTAAGATCTACCAAAATCATCCAAAACCGAAAGGTTAAAGAACCTAACCCAAAAACGAATTAAGCACCTTTGAAAAGTGCACTTCTGAGAATTTAATTTAGGTAAAAGGATAACCAAAAAGAGGGGATTTAAGGTCCCAAGAGCCAAGCCTTTAAAATAAACTAACAAAATTTTTCAAAAAATCTACCCAAATCGATCGATCGGTCTGGGGATTAATTGAGCGGTCCTTAACAGTGTTCAATTTTTTTCCCTGCTTACAAACAACTGAGGCATGCATAGGACCGCTCGGTAGACCAATCAATTGGTCCATCAAGGGGTCTGACCCTAGACCATTTTTCAAAAGCCAAACCTTTGAAATCTAACACTTAGAAAATTTGCCAGCTTTTTCAACACATACAAGGTAAATAGAATAACTTTATAAGTGCTAAAAGACTTGATCCAAAACCTCCCACGAGGCGCATAAGTTGAATTTAAACAATAAACCAACCTAAAACCATTTATATACAACATTCATATCACTCAGCTAAAAACTGTTTCAAACGATAAAGGAACACATACAACCACCCAAGGTTTCTCTCTTTCTCATACAACATACATGTCTTGGAATCATAACCATAAAGCTTACAAAACATATTATATCATGTACAAAATGTATTACAACCATTACCTGATTCAAAATAACCAAAATTAAGAAAACTACAAGTGTTGTAATCCCCCATCACCCTTCGAACTTCACCACCTCAAGCCAAATGATCAATGTCACCTGGAGTGTTTAAATTCAACAACGTGAGCTGAAATTCAATAAGAATAAACTAGCATGAATTAAAAGCGTGGCATGCAACTACCGGTTATATGAACCACTCAACCACACAAGTTTTCAAAATGATTTTCCTTCAAAACCACAAGTGTTCACATAATTCAACATCTCACAATTTGCAAACACCACAAGAATCATTTTAGTATTTCTATAGGATTTTCAAACCCAAAAAGATTTACACAACCACAATGATTTACATGTACCGACATTGTCGCACTAGAGACAATGGTAGCAAGTATAGATATACGTCTATTAACCTAGGTCTGGGACATCCAATAGCTTGCTAGGTAATGAAAAATTCTATACCTTACCACAATAGCAAATACCTCCCATTGGAGCAACCACTTTATTTACAGAGATTAACCCGAAGGAGCGAAACACCTATTTGCGTAAATTTTTATACTTTCACTAAGGAGCATTTGAGGCCCACATTCATCACATTATTACGGTACATTTACAAAATTATTAAAGGTACACGACTTAACCATTAATTTGTTTAAAAGCACACAGCCAAACCTTCCAAAATCATGGAGGTAAAACCAAAGTTTTTGCACAATGCTATTCTCAATTCATCCAAACATTTTAAACCGATGCTCAACCCCAAGGGTTAGTTCCTAACACCAAAATTTATATTTTTGCAACATTCACATAATTTTCTTCGATTTTCAAAACACATATTCATGAAAATCATATATATATATGCATCCACCAACTTTGTAATAGACCTTACAAATGCAAAACATGCTTTCTAACCAACCAAACAAGGTTTAACCGTAAAATTCAACATTTATAGTATTTAAGCACGGTAAAAATGTGTATAATCACATATAACACCATTTTAAAGCAAGATAGTCTAGAATCCTACCGTAGAGAGTTAAAAACTTAACGCTTTAACTTTTCGTGAAAAACCAATGTCGCCGAAACGAGATTCCGTTCAGATTGATGCAAATCCCTCGACGTGTACAACACCGTTGCAATCTCGCAATGCAAAAAATACACCCGGAGCAAAGAGAAATCTAGAGAGAAGTTTAGGGTTCTAAGTTCTCTCCAAGAGAGAGAGAATGAAATTTGTTTTGGAAGCTTAGGACCAAAAATCAATGTTTAAGTCTGTTCCACGCACACTTAATGTAAGGACCTAATTCTAAACCATAGAATTATTGACGGTAAATCGATAGAATCTTAGGTCATAATAAGGTTAAAATCTTAACATGATTAAAATCTAAGAATCAGACCCTGAGAATAAAAAATCCTAAAATAAAAAGATAGTCCTCTAATCTCGAAGATCATCAAGTTATCCTAAAAACGCTCACTCAAAACTCTAAAGAGCTAAACTTAGAAATGAAATTTTGAGCCCCAAACCCTTCTTAAGAAATCCTGACCTGACCTTGTAACTTTTCAAGTCCAATAATCTATATGTGTTGTCCTATTACAGCAAACCCCGACTCCCAGATCCAAAGAATAAGAAAACCAAACCCAAGCCCCAACGTAAAAAGAGAATTATACTCAAAGACCTAAATCCCATGACTTTCAATAATCATACTTCGACCCTAAGTATTTAAGATAATTATACTTTCATCCTAAGACACCAAATTCATAACAAGCTATCAATGCCATAAGAAAACACTTAAATCCTCATCCAGATTATACCCAAGAGTTCCTAAAACTCTTAGTATCAACAATTACACATTAATCCCTCATGTCTTTAAAATTTTACGAAAGCTCCTGGAATATTTCTCACCTATAATTTCTTACAACAAACATTAATTAACATATATGTGCTAAATACACATGTTATGTGTGTGAGACCAGTTAGAAGTATTGCTAACTTTATTTTAATAAGATAAAATACAATATCTCAAATCAAATTAAATAAAATTTTAACTTAAAAAAATAAATAATAAAATAAAATAATTATATTTTCAAGATTTGTAAAAAAAATAAATAATAAAATAAGTATTAAATAATAAGAATAATAGAGGATAAATAAATAGCTAAATAACATAATAAATGTAAAAAAAGAAAAAAGAAAATAATAATAATAGCAATAGCAATCATAAAATTTAAAATAATAACAGTGTATAAAATATTTAATAATAATAATATAAAGTATTAAATCACAAAATCATATACAAAAATAATAAATTCACTCACACTCACATTCTTCAACCAAGCCTTATATGAATATATAGGTATGAGTATATAAGAGAATCTCTACAATATAACATAATAATCAACAAAATGTCAAATCTTTACAACCCATAATCTCAATTAAAATAATAAAAAAAAAGATCAAATCTCTACAAAACTCTAAATATAATAATCAAGAAGAAAAAAGTAACTTTATTACATGTATATATCTATATGTGTTTGTATATAAGTATATATGTCTCTACAATCAAATAAAATAACTAAAAGTAAAAGTCACTTTAATGTATATAATAATTAAATAGACAAATATAACTTATTATATCTATGTATAGGTGTATTTATAAGTCTCTACAACCCAATATTATAATCAAAACTAATAATCCAATATAATTGTGAGAACTTGATTTTTAGGTATAATAATAGCAACAGTTGTATATCTGTAATATATTCGTTTATATCGTCACGATCACTCAACACTAAGAAAAAAGAAATTAAATTAAAAAAATAATAATAAATAATAATAATAATTTTTTTTAAATAATAATTAATTATGAGACTACAACACAAACTCCAATACAAGTTTTATATACACAAGTATACATACATACTTAAGAGAATCTCTACAACAAACACAATAAAATAATCAATAAATTTTAATTCTCTACAACACTCAATTCCTATTAAAATAATCAAAAATAATATTATAAATGTATAGGTATATATATGTAGAAGGATATGTATATATAATTATACTCTTCTCAACAACCTAATAAAATAATCAAGAAACAAAAAAAAAGTTACTTTGGTATATAATAATTAAAAGTAAAAGATAACTTTAGTGCATAAAATAACCAAATAAACAAAAAAATAATTTACTATATATGTATGTATATATGTATGTATAAATCTCTACAAGTAGCCTAATATTATAATCAAAAGTAATAACTTAATATAATAATATAATTTTAAGCCAACTTGTATTTTAACATAAAAAGACTTAATACAACATATAAATAATTAAATAATGATAAAATAATATTAAATCATGAAATTGAGTTTTAAAATCTAAATTCATCAAATTAAATTAAAAATAGTATAAAAGAATAATTGAAAACATACATCAAGTTACGAAAATTGTACAAAAATTAAAATTTAGCCCAACCACCACAACTAAATAATGCTATAATTAAATTAAGATGTAAAAATTAAGTACAACACCTAAAATTATTATATTAATTCAAATATTTAATATTCATAATTAAAAATATACATTAAGTTAATTTTTAGATATAATTCTTGAATAATGTAGTGTATATATATACCATTAAATATACAATAAAACAATATAATATAACAAAATATAAAATTGGAGCCTAAAAACCCCCCATGGCCAGCCACTTTTACCGCCCAAACACTCAATCTCATTTTATATATATCTTATCATACATGCATGGGTTTCTAGTGATCCTAACCTCCTATAGGTTTTACACATGCATCATAATTCAATTTCTAGTTACAAAATATATTTTAAAAGACCAAACACACCACCTCCCTCCTCATTTTCGTCCATCCCTCTCTCTCTCCCTCTTTGTGTTTGTTTTTTTTAGTTTTAGAGAGAGAAAGTGAGGAAAAATTAGTATTCTTCAGTGTTTTTCAAGATTTTTGAGTTCTTCTTCAAGGTGTTCTCAAATTCATCACCCACCAAGCTATACCAAGGTAGAAACAACATCTTTATACACTTATTTTTTATTTACAAGTCTCATCTCATCTCATAATCTTAACAAAACCCAAAATTCATGCTCAAACTCATGAGATATAGTCTTGAGGCTTATTTTTTGTTCTTTCTCTCTCTCTCTCTCTCCTCACCATCCACCACCTTCTTTTGATTTTCATCCATGTACATGGTGTATAGATCATGTATAAATCATATACATGAGAGATATAGACATGCATGCAAAGGCCATGGGCCTAGGAGCTCAAAAAGCATATGTTTTCTTTATACTCAAATCTGTCCAGAAAGGATTTTTGTCAAAAATCTGATTTTTATCTTTTTTTTGAGTGATTTAGACTCATAAAAAGTTTTTAAAATTTTTACTGCAGTTTCATGTATATATTATTGGCATGAACGAATCTTCTTGATGTCCAAATCTTTTTTCTTATGTTTCTAAAAATAGAGAAGTAAATTGGGGTGAAATGGCTGTTTGGACAGACCACTTTGAATCCATGCCATTTACTATAGCAGTAAGCTCTCGGTGTGATTTTTATGTGGTTGGATAGATAAACGTCTTATTTTTCTAACTCCACTGGAATCAACCCATTTTCATATGTATAGAGAAAATAGAAACGATTCTCCCAAAGTGTGTCGAATCTAGACACTGTTTGATAGTATATTTATAATAAATTCAAGAAAAATGAAAAAAAATACTGGGTCAAGTCCCACAACTTCTAAACTCATAGATCTACCATTGTAAAAATTTTAAAAATTAAAATTTTAGTCTAAATTCTCATTTCTAGTTTTGAAGCTACTGAGTTTTCGTGCCACTATTCTGGAAATTTTTCTTTGCACTGTCACAGCAATGTGTTTTGTCAAAACTGAGGTCTTAGAGGCAAAATTTTAAAAAGTGTAAAACATAAAAAGTGTTCAGAACATCCCAAATAGGGTGTCTACCAAATCTCAGAATTTATTTTCATGTCTAAGTATTTTAAAAACCTTAAAATCAGTAGCTAGAGCGTGAAAATCATGACTGTGGTTAAATGTGTTTTTTAGTATTAATGCTATTGTTTTGACTTTTCTATGTTGTGTTATGTATGATTAAATAATTAGAATGTATGATATTATCTTGATATATTTACATGATTTTAGTGGTTGAATTATTACATACAAATTTAGTTAAATCGTTAATCTATGCACATTTTATTTTTAGCCTAAGTATTTTAATGTAACTTTAGATCAAATGGTATACTTTTTGCCTTACATGCTAAATAATTATACCCATGCATGAATTCTCATGTAAGTTAAAAAATCGTAATTTTAGCTTATTGTATCATGCCACATCATCATTGGGTGGGTTTTACGGGGTTCACCATTTTATTTTAAGAAAAGAATGCAAATTGAACCTTAGGGTTGGTACTATGATTGATGGAACTAAAATTCTTAAAAATTTGGATACTTAAAAATATTGTGATATTGACTATATGCCCTGATTTGTTTTGGGAGATTTTTGCCCCAAGTGCTAAATGCACATTGTTGTGATATTTGTATTTTTAGTGAAAGCAGTTTGGGTGGCATAATAATCGGAGTTAGATTTCGCAATCCCGCGCCGGACCTTGACCCAAGATCCAAGGGCCATACCGTCGCTGATACCTTGCTATCAGTGATAACCCGGCTAGACACTTAGTCCGCTACGTAGTCATCCCACGGCTTAAAGAACGCTTTTTGTCGGTCGGTAGACTTGGTCAGCGTAATTGGGATCATGGGGTTTTAGGATGGTTCCCCCATGGCAGGAGAACCTAAAATAATTTAAGTTTAAATTTGATTAAAAAATTAAATTGGTTGCATCATTTCTCATCATAATCACTGTGATGATAATACCTACTATTTATTCTGTCATATTTTGACTTGTTACATGAGAAATATTTGTATGTTGGTGTGAGTTTCTCTGGCATTCTATATTAGGTTTCGAAGAGTTAGAAGAGCTTATTGACAAGTACGTTGACGCAAACATAGAGCCTTGATTAAGAGTTTCTGGCTTTCATCCCAGCCTTCCTCGGCCACGTAATACCAGTTTTGTGGTTATCCACTTGTTTCTAATATTGTTCGATGTACTCCAAAAAGATTTTAATTGGGTCTGTACTATATAACTTTATAATATCTGGCTTTTGGCATGCATGGATATTATCATTATTTAATTTTCGTAACCCTATTAGTTAATTGTCGCTCTAGATGCTCCAGAGATTCGAGGCGTCACACTTAACCTCGACAGACCGATCGACCGGTCTCAGAACCGATCGAGCATTCCTGCTTAAAAAAATTTTAACTTTTGCACCACAATGCCCAAACGGTCCGGGATTAATCCTATTATGCAATTCTAAACCACAACATACATACAACACATAGAAATAAACCATTGTATAATAACCAAACGCAATTTTATAACATGTCAAGATAACATTATAAAAATAAAAAGGGACCGGGCCTCACAACACCAGCAGGACATCGATGGTTAGCTAGCACAACCTACTCAGCCAAGATGCTTGTTTGATCATCCACAACCCAAGCCAAATTCAAATTCCTGATCAGTCCATTGCATGCCCAATACGCGCGGTGGTCGAGGGTAGGATATTTATCCTTATTGTACTATCCTAACCATTTTAGTATGGGGGATTACGCCACGTGTCCAAAAGGCACTGCATAAAGGACCAACGGCGTGGGGTTCGAGTATATTCCAACAGATTGTCCTTTCTCTTTCTCTCTCTCTCTCTCTCTCTCTCTCTCTAACTTTTCCCTTTCTTGCTCTCTACTCCACCGAATTACTGATTTGACCGTTGGAGGGGGTCTTGTCGGAGACATTCTGATGCCCTCTCTAACGTTTGCTTTGTCTTCTCAGGCTTGAACTGAATCTCAGAAGGCTCCCATAGAAAAGAACATCATCATCAACAATTATAATTTTTGAATTAAGTAATAGAAGAAAAAATTGGTAGGCATTTTGGACAATATAAAAAGTCTGCACAATTTTAAATTTAAAGTAAAATGAAATAAGAACACTTTGGGTATTTAAAAATTTTACATAGTTTTACTTTAATGGAAAACATTGTCCCTAATTGGCAACCTTGATTTTTTGGCTTTTCGGCAAAAAAAATGCCAAAAAAATTAAGGGTGTCCGTTTGGCAAAAATGTAAAAAAGTTTTAAAATAAAAAATTCAAATCAAAACAAAAACTCTCAGAAAATTCTATTCAAACTCTTACAACTTTTAAAATACAATAATATCTTTCATTCATAACTTGTTTATTACCACTACCGAGTACATATAATTGTTAATATCAAATATATAGAAGGGCAAAATTGTTCACTTTAAATAAAAAATAAAAAACTAGTTTTTTTACCCAAACAATCAACTTAAAAAAAACTAGCTTAAAAATTAAGTTACCAAACAACCTATTTTGAACTCAATTTAGCTTTTTGTTGACAAATACAAAAAAGAAAAAAAAATTTGCCTTTAAACTAGTTGCCAATTAGGGCTTAAATAGGTGCTTTTCTTAAATATAATACTATTTATAATAAATGAATTATAATGGGATGTGTGGCAATGTTATTGTTGGTAGCTTTTAGCTTTCTGCTATTAATTTTAGTTATAAGTTATAAATTTTTTCAAACACCTACAATTTCTGTTACAATTTATAATTATTTTTTTTTCTATTTCAATTACAAGTTACAATTATTACCAAACACTTACAGATTCTACTACAAAATACAATATATAAGCTAAACACCATCAATATGTAAATAGTATTTTAATATTTTTTAAATATAATATGTATTGAAGCAGGCAGACTAAAATATTGTTTTTTTAAAATTTAAATGACACAAAGTATTTAATTAATTTATTTTTTATTTTTAATTAAAATATCAAAAAACTAACTTAAAATCATTTTACCAATCAGTGCCCACCTCGATCTTTCCCTTTCCACATTGGAAAACGCGCAGTTAAAGATGGCAAAGGAAAAAACGAACCACATTATGATAATGCAATTAAAAAATCGACGTCCTTTGTGCATGGTTTATAATACCTTATAAGGTATTATTATTAATTTACCAAGGATAACTCTTGGTATTACGTTAAATTTGAAGTGTGAATTTTTTTATATTTTTAAAATGAATTTATTCAAATTTAACTTTATTATTTAATTTAAAAATTATAATTACTTATGATTATGAAATTAAAACTAATTTACTATTTACTTTTTTACACTATTTTAATTCTTTAAGTACAAATTTGATGACAACTGCTAATTTGATTATAATAATTGGGATTATTTGTTATTTTGAATAGGATTTAATGGGATATGAAAAATTAGTAATATTAAGAATTTCACATATTTTTTTGTATATACAAGTGGATTATGAATGAAATTATGCATATAATGAAAAATTAGTTCATGTTTGGTTAGAGTGGAATAAAGAATAAGATAAGAGTTGTAGAGTTATTTCTGACTATTAAAATAATTCTGATCCGGGTACTAATAATACTAAAGGATGACCTAGTATTATTAATACCACGAATGATAAATTAGTAATTCTTCATTCATTGAATAATTTACGACAATCACGTAAGACAAATACTTGATTAGTTATCTTATTAGACAAAATCTAAAATGTGAATTTTACATATTTTTTTTAAGCCAATTCAATCCCTTCGTGTCTAGCGCTCCAAACATGCGCATAATTTTTATGCACTCATTCTTACATTCTCTTCCACGTGTGTATGCTACAGCCTCCTTCCAAGTATATGCAATAATATTTTTTTATTTTAAATATTTTTGTTTTTAATAATTTTTTATTATTTAGTCAAATTATTATATTTTTTGGATTTTTGTCATCAAAATTGGCCAAAAAATTATTTTTTTAGACCAAAATATAAAAAATTAAAAATTAGAAATAAGCCAAAATAAGATAATAAGCTAGGTTTTATGTTATTTATTTTCTTTAGTGAATCTTTTCATCTTTTAATTATATTTTTTAATCATGACAATATAAAAAATAAGAAATTAATTAAAAATTTAAAAAAAGCAAAAATCACATAAAATAACCTAAAGGTGGGGATGTAAAAAAAGCCCGTGGCCAGTTACTATGCGGGCCCAGTCTGGCCGACCAAAGCTCGAGCCCGGCCCTAGCCTGTAACCCCCAACTCTGGGCCTAGGCTTCCTCCTAAGCCTGTGGACTGGGCCGGTTAGGCTCTAGACCCAAAGGGCTGAGCCCACTCACTTCGGCCCGTCCCAAGTCTAGCCAAAAAACTAGCCATTAGGCCCGATTTGACTAGGCCCGAACACCTCCAATGGTTAGAAATTCGAACGAACGACCTGAATCAGTATGATTTGGAAATAAAAGGTCGGGATTAAGTGTTCGCCTGTGCCGGCCTGGCTCAATAATTATAAACTTATACTAAATAATTAACTAGTAAATTAATAATAATATCTTATAAACTTATAATAATATAAACTATGATAAACTAGTTTAATAACTAATAAACTAGTCAATTTAATATAAACTAATAAGTTTATTATAAACTAATGTATTATATTATAAATTATAAACTAATAAATTTACTATAAACGAATAAGTTTATAATTTATAATTTATAGTTTAATAACTAATAAAATAATAAACTTATATTTATATAATATAATAAACTAGTAACTAGTTTATAGTTTAACTTAAAAATTTATTATTATAAATTTAATACATTAATTTATAATATATAAACTAATAAATTATTAGTTATAAATTTATATAATATAATAAACTTTAAGTTTATAATTTTTAAGTTAATATATTAACTATTACTAATAAATTAGTAAACTAATATTATATTATAAATTTATAAATTAAATAATTATAAAAATAATAAAAATATAAATTAAATAAAAAAATTCAAAAAAATTCAAAATTCGTCCAAATCCCGTCCGAACCCGAGGTCTTAGCTCAAGCCCAGTGTCGCTTGAACCTGGGCCAATCCCAAACAAAAAATCCAATCCAACATGACCCTAAAATTTGACATGAATTCGTCGAATTTAAATTAAACTTGGCCCACCCAAATTACGATTGAATGGGACCAAAATTACACGGCTAGCTCAAAGGGACCAATATGTTTGTGTATTTAGTTGGTTCAGCTCATTTGTGGGCTACAAGTGTTGGATTAGGAATGGTAGCTGTACGTGGTTGCCAGCTGGGTTCATTTATTATAGTTTTTGAGCTGTAAATGTCTTTAAAACTCCGACAATAATTGACTACGTGGGTCGTAATTATTCGCCTATGATAGTTTGAAGCATTACACTATATTATCTATGTAATATTTTCATTTAATAATATAATAAAAAATACCATTATTATTATTATTATAATAGCTCATATTTATTAAATAAATAGGAGAAAAAAATAAATTATTTAAGTCTCGTTTGACAATCTAACTTTAAGTTAGATTTTTTTGTTTAAAATTTTTTTAAGTTTCAAAAGTCAAAAGTTTGTTTGAGAGAAGTATGTGATGACTTTAAACTAAATGTTAAAATGGTTTTAAGTCAAAAGATAAATATTTCTTCTTAAAGTTATTACAATTTTTTAAAATTTATTTTTAAAAAGTTTTATATTCAATATAGATCTTGTTTGATAGATTTTAACGAGTACGTTTTTATAATTTTTATAAAAAATAAATTTGTATAATAAAAGTTATGATATTTTTAAAAAATATAAAAAAATTATGTAAAAAACAAAAAGGCTAAAAGCCTTTGAGTTGAAAAACAATGATTTCTTAATTTTTTGAGTTTTAAATAAAAAGACAAAAAATTTGATTTTAAACTGACATAAAACTAATTGCCAAACGAGACCTTAATATGTATTAAATATTTTTATTTATTAAAATTCCCCTATAAACAATTACAAATAATACTCCCAAAACTTTCCCTACGTGAGTTGGTCTTCCTACTTTTCTCGTGATCTTATCTCCATTTCTCAAATAAATGATTTTTTTTTTCATTTTTTATGATGTTTAGAATAGTTTATTTTAATATTTGAATGATTTATGTTATAGAAATTATCTAGAAAATTATATATGTAGAGAGTTAAAAAGGAATTTACGGTTCCATCTCCACTAATCGCTAAATAGATGAGAGTTGTTAACGTGATCCAACACTAAAAAATTAATTAGAGATGCCCCATTGGTTGTTCAATGGGAGAGCCTTTAAAGTTAGTGAAATAGTTAAAGATGTGAAAACAAATCGATTGAGTTTCAGCTCCAATAACTATATTGCGCGTATCTAAATTATTGAGCCTTCTCTTTTCATAGAAGGATTTTGACTTGACCCGACCTGGTTTAGATAGTCATTTTCTCCACCTACTCGGTCAGTTAAATTTAAATCTTCATTAATGTTTGGGTGGAGTGACTTTTTTGCACTGGTAGAACTTTTTTTTAACTTTTTAGCCTTGTATTGGATCTGGTCAACAACTCCCGACACGCTGGCTCTGGAATCTAGCCAATCACTCCTGACACGACGGCAGTGGTGCCAAGTTCAAGCATTTGGGCTTCGAGCTCGAACACGAGTTCCTCGATGTTCATGCAAATCGGCTATGAGGTGTCGAGCTATTGAAGATAATAACCCTAATACTCGGTTGATCTATGCTCCGTCCTCGGTCACATGGTCACGAACCTCTGGTGGTCCTACTGTCTTCATGCTGATGTGGTTGCTTGGTCAGCTCAGCCTATGCCGACCTCCCTCAATATATATATATATATATATATATATATATGATTAAAACACATTTTTTAAAAACAATTGACGACTAATATAATTTTGACAATAAATTACAGTTTTCTTAGAATTAATGCGATTTAACTATCTAATTCCAATGCACGATCAATATTATATTTTTCATTAATAATCTTTTCGATAAGTATTAGAATATAATTGGTTTGATTCATCGAGGTAGATCCACAACATGCTCTAAGGCAAAAACAAGTAGATTATCATTTTTTAAGAAAATAGAAAAGATCCAAATCATATAAATAAATGATTAATTATTTAGTAGTTTCAGAACACCATATCCTATTGTCTGTGGCCCTATGTGATGTTTTTATTCAATTATTTAGCAAAAAAATATTTCAACTAAAATAATAGTAGCTCAAATTTGTTGAATTAATAAGAGATAAAAAATAATCCACTTAACATATATTAATATTTGGTATTGAATAAAAATACCACGATGCATATAGTACTCTAAAAGAGGCATCTTCCTGCTAATCTGCCTAACTATTAGAAAAATAATAACTGCAAAAATAATAACTGTAAAAATAAGAGGTTAAATACCTATCAAACCACCTTTTCTCACCTTTAAGTAAATTACACAATAATTTTCCTAAAAAATATGTTTTGCGGTTTAGGTATGTGCCAGAGACTTGATTTGTATGTTAATTTGGTGGATAATACTGTTGGGAGAAATATCACGCCATAAAATACATGCTCGGTGATTTAAAAAATACATCTTTATTAACTTTCAACAACTACAATAAACAGAATATGCAAATCGAGTCTTGCAAACGCAGTTTTCTTAAAAATGATTTACCACCTACCGAGGGTGTTGTAGATTTTCCACTGGCGTCACTCTCCCAGGATAAAACAACTGACACGATCGTTGGAACACCACTAAGGATCGCCTACGAAAGTACCTCATCTGTCTTTTTCTCTCTCACAACTTGATGTTGTAATCTGTATCTCTCTTCATCCTCTCACATACCTTCTGTCTGAGCTCTATATTTCTCTCCCTTGAAAACTGAAAGAAGGAGGCAACTTATATAGACTTTCACTCATGGAGGATTATAAAAGTAATCAATGACTATTGAATGGTATTGATTCTCAGAATTCATTTGCCAATTGAATGGCCAATTCAATTACAATTAAATT
>JAULJZ010224906.1:0-12863 GCA_032270985.1 Heliamphora pulchella
TTATCTTAAAAGGGATTGATGTGACCCAATTGAAATTGTTACATGGTGATGTAAATTTTTTAATAAGAAACTTTTTGACGGAGATTTACATATCATTTGACATTTAAAAATTAATTACATATTAAATGTCTTATTTATTTTAGTTCCATACAAATAATATTTGATTAAAATACTCTTATTAAATAACTTAGTTAATCTCAAAATATGGAAAATAAATAATAATCCCTTATTAATTGGATAACATTTGTAAATTATCTTGAAATACATCTTTAGTATTAAGTTACTAAATATAATCAATTAACAATTATGCTAGTCAATCGAATTATCAAAAATTAATTGCTTATTAGAGAATAAAAAAATAGTCAACAATTATAGCATCAATATTTTGTAGATTTTGTTGTTATTAATAACTTGAAATGCATTTTTTTTGAATTTCTTTACGTGCTTTACATGAAAAGATAACTCTGTTCTCGCAATGATAAATTAAACAGTATTTTTTAAAATTATTTTTGGTTTCATTTGTTTCAAATATAAGCATGTGTTCTAACACTTGTACTTTTATCAGTACTAATACAAAGCTCATTCTAACTATTGATATAATTATCAGTATTAAAAAATTTGTATTGATACAATTATTGGTGCTAATAAAAACTTTTTTTAAGTTGATTTTTGATTGGTGGGATACTAAATTACGCCACATTCAGTAAATGGATAAAGATCACATAATAATTAGATAACATTTGAAAAGTGTCATAAATTATATTCTCTATATTTGGTTAACAAATATAATTATTTTAGAATTAGGCTCGTCAACTGAAATACCAAAAACTAATGCTTATATGTAAGAAAATAAAAAGAAAACAGTTATATCTTTTAATTAGAGCAAATTCGCCGTCATAATATCTTATCTTTTCATATAATGTTACCTAAAACTAAAAAAATTAATTTTATGGGACTAATTTACTTATGAGGTCTAAAAAAATGACTAATTCTAAAATATTCATATTAAGAATGCGTGCATTGAAGATGCTTGTCCTTGCTTAAATCATAGATTTCAATTTATAGTAAAAAAAAAGTTAAAAATATTTAAACAAATTTATTTATAATTTTTATTTTTATTTTTATTTTTTAAATCTAAATCAATAAACACAAAATTATAAATTTACAATTTTAACGGACATACACATTTTTAAACTATAATTTATAAGTTGAAAAGTTTAG
The DNA here is from genome assembly GCA_032270985.1 of Heliamphora pulchella. NCBI lineage: Eukaryota > Viridiplantae > Streptophyta > Magnoliopsida > Ericales > Sarraceniaceae > Heliamphora > Heliamphora pulchella. The sequence continues at coordinate 1,222 of JAULJZ010224906.1, forward strand.
CTACACTAGCATCCTCATTAATGAAGCATCAACTATTAGATGTTAATGCTAGATGTACTAATCATAAATAAAGAAAATTAATGCATATTTGTCTTTTAGGGAAATTAAATGTTTTACAACTATTAGGCATTATGTTTTATCTTTAGTAATTAAGATTCATTCTTGAGATATCGTGTTAGTTATCATTTCTTTTTCTTTTATTCTTTTACAATTTTCATAAGTTTATCACTATTAGTAGTGTTCGGCATTATTGAAACTAAAAATTTATAAATTATAATTTATAATAAAAATTTTGGGTGTTTGTTAAAGATTATAATTTGTAGTTAAAATAAAAAAAAATTAATTATAAATTATAATAGAAATTGTGAGTGTTTGAAAAATTTTATAAGTTATATATATAATCAGTGAAGTCATTAGATATTAATTCAACCCTATGCTTATTTTTGAATTAATTAAATAAATGTTTGAAAACTTCTAAATTTACGTAAGAATTACATATTCATTGCATTCTCATTTTTCATTGTGATTATCTTGACAATTTTTGCCCTGAAACTTCAAATTAAACCATGTAAATCTTTTGCATTATGTGCATAATTGCTCTATTTTTTATTCTCATGTTATTTATTCAGTCATAACATTATTAATTTATACTAATATATATAAAAAAGAGCACCTATTTAATATGACAAAGTAGTTTAAATTTCTTGTATACTAAAAATGCCTTTAGTTAGTTTTTTTTTTTTAACATCTAAACAACTTCATTTAATTCCAAAGGATTAGCCTGGTGGTCGAGATTTATGACTTAAGGGTTTGCTCCCTCTTAAATATCAAATTCGAAACATTTTAGACATTATTAATTTTTTAGAGTCAGTTTATACGAAACTTTGTGCGATGAGACTGGTCTTCTAGGGATTAGTCGAAGTGCATGTAAACTGACCCAGACACCCTGAGTTATTAAAAAAAAATATCATTTGATTTTATCTATTAAACTTTTCATTTATTACCTAATTTAGAAGTTATAATTGCTCACAATTTAAAATTATATTGTTTTATTATTTATTTTTTTAATTTATTTTAATTTTTAAATATACACTTGCATACACATGTGTGTCCACCACTAATTATAACCACTAATTATAAATAACTACAAAACCAATAAATTATATATATATATATATATATATATTTCATGTTTTGATTCATATGATTCTATTATTTTTTCACCAACAATGCTAAAATGACTATTTTATATTTACCAAATCTTGCTTAACATGCCCTGTCTCATCATTGACACACTACTCATGCAGTGTTTGGGAAAATTACTATTGGCAATTTTTAGTTTTTTGTTATTAATTTTAAATATAAATTATAAATTTTTTTAAACACTTACATTCTTTATCTCTATTAGCTAACCTCTCAAATTGTTTTTATAATTTCTCTCTAACCCTAAAACTCCTACTAATCTTATTTATAGACACACTAAGAAAACTTTAAAAGTCCATAAACTCATATTATTACAATCTTAAATATAAAAAATTACTAATGAATTCCTAATTTGACCTCAACCTAATTATATATAGACCAAATAAAATAATAAAAACGAACTCAGTAGAATATAAGGCACTTAACCAAACACTAAGATTGTGTTAATCATCATTTAAACACATAATTTGAGGGTTAATTAATTGGGTATTGAAAATACAAAATAATACTCATTAACTACTCCTTAAAAAAGCAACTGGACAATTAATTATTGAATATTTTTTTTACAAAAGTTACTTTATCTACCTAATTATTGCATTTAATTTCACTTAATACATTCAATTAATTCATTCACTTTTTTTTGAAAAATTTACTAAGCAATCGTACGTCCATTGTCAACAAGTCCATTTTTTTTTATAGAAGAATTCAAGAGACAATGGCCCACGTGTAAATAGTGGGGAATAATAGTGCAGTTTTTTACTTGGGCAAAATTATTACAAACCAGAACAATACCAAATAAAATTAAAGAAAAAGAAAAAGAAAAAGTTGGCGTTGATTTTGGATTAAAACATTTTCTCAATTCTATCTTGGATGGTAATGTTACAAAATAGTTTGCTAGTTTCACTCTAAAATAATTACAAAAATGCTTCAAATTCAGAAACTAAACTAAAAAACTTAACCCAAATTTAAAATAAATAGTTCAATTTTAGTGGATCTAAATTATTTATTTTGAATTCTAATTAAATGTTTAGATTTGTTTTTTGAGTTTGTAGAACAACAGAAATAATAAAATAATGTAAATAGCAAAACAAATAACTCGAAAAGAGCAAGTAACACTATTTTAGCCTACCTTAGCAGAAAATGCTAATTACCGCCCAAATATTTATGTGTTAAGAATTTAATTTGTAATTAAAATCTTATATTTGTATGACAATTCAGGTATTTGAGTAATTGTAAAACTTTTAAGTGGATTAGAATCGTAGTAATTGGATAATCCTAAAATTCCTAATTAATTTGGATTTCTAAGAGTTATCTAATTAATTTGTTTATGTCTTTTAATTGAGTTGTAAGTATTAATTGGGTTATTAGTCTTTTATCATAATTTTATTCAAATCAGAACAGTAAAGTACAAGTGACAAAACTGAAAATACAAGCCAATAAAGTATATTTGCGCAAGAGCAAAAAATAATTTGGCACATGACTGCTCGAGCGGTCCCAAGTGCCCTCGAACAAATTCTAAGCAGTTTTAATTGGATTGAAATTCTAATTGCCTTATTTTCAAGCCTATAAATAGAATCATAGGTCAACCATGAAAATTAATTTCTGTACTTCAATAATAAGATATTTTAAAGCAGATCATAAGTTCTTTTCGAGTTCTAAAAATTCTGAGATTGTTCGTGTTCAATTTAGAAAGCGTTCCAAGTTTACCAATAGAGAATTCTGCTGGTGTGAAAGTATTGAAGATTCAATACGTGTGAAATTTCGAGAATTCATTATTGTGGTAATCAAGCAGGGAACGGTGTACGTGGAATCAACAAAATTGTTTAAGCGTTTGGATTGAAAATTCAATCAAAGTTTGTAAGTGGATGTCTTATAACTATTTAATTGGTTAGTGCTTGATTTACCTGAATTTGGATTAGTCCCGTGATTTTTTTACCAAAATTGGGTTTTTCACGTAAAAATCTTCGTGTGTTGAGTTTGGATATTTGATTATTTACTTCTCGCATTACACGATTTTGATTGATTTAAAACGTAAAAAGAATAGTTTTTAATTGATTTGATTAAAAACATAAAAATATTTTTTCATTATGTAAAATATATTAATATTTATAAAAGTTATAGACTCTATATCCAAAAGTATATTAATATTGAATTTTTTTTATTTTCATTACTCTATTATATATTACCCAATAAGCGGTAGGTAGCATGACTCATTGTTTATTATTTTATTTTATACTGTTAATTTTTGTGTTTAGCTATTTTTAAAAAAAAACATTTTTTTGATTGCTCTTATCGAAACATTTTTTAAAAATGACCAATTTATGAAAAAAAATTCAAAAATATGAATACAGTAAAATAAATTAATAATCCAATTTTTTCTTTGTCTTCTTACTTAATTGATTTTTTTCATCATTTAATTAAAAATCTCAAAAACACGAATAAACTTGTATAAGTTAAAAATCCAATTTTTTCTTTATCTTCTTACTTAATTGATTTTTCTTCATCTTTTAATTTAAAAAATACGTATAAACTTTTATGCCAAATTATACCTCAAAAAGTTGCTTTTGATTTGTTAGCCATTCACGAGATATATTAGCTTTATTTGGTAGTCTAAAGTCAGAGTTTTTATTTTTTATTTAATGTTAAATAGATAAAAATTTTATTTGGTTAAAAAAGTGATTTTAAATCACCATATAAAGATAAAAAATTATAATTTGATATTTATTTTAAGACCTCATTTGGCTCCCATCTTTAAGCAGGGCTTTAATTCTTTTAGCTTAAAGTTTAAATAAGCTTTTAGCCTCGTTTGTCAACCGCACATTTTTTTTTGCTTATTAGCTTTTAACCTTTTTGTTTTTTACTTATTAACCTAATATATTTTTATATATTTTTAAAAATATATTAATTTCTATTATACACATTTATTTTTTTATAAAAAAAATATATTTTTAATAATTTACTTATCGAGATCTAACAAACAAGATTAATATTATATGTAAAATTATGTGAAAATAAAAAAAAAACTTATAACAACTTTTTTTTATATAAATCTTTTTGGGTCATTATCTTATTTTCCTTTGGCTTAAAATCTTTAAGCCACAATTTATTAACTTATTGTCTTATCATTTTAAGTTACTTTTGAAATTCAATAAATAATTTAACTTAAAATAACTTTTAAAAGAAAAACTAAATTAAAATCAAGTTAAAAAACCAAACCTAAATTAAATAAAACAAAATTATTCTTGTTATTATTATTATTATTATCTATACAACAAGTTATAGTAGTTGATATGACATATATCTATTGATTTAAGAGTTTCTATTCTTTCTAAACAATTCAACTGTAAAATAACGTTTATTGGGATTTTTATTTTTTTTAATTGGTTATTATTTAATTCAAGTATAACTACTAATTAGAATGTGATAATTGTATATTTTTTAATTAATTTATTATTATTTAATTTAAATATTTGAACAATTTATTGATCTATAACTATTATTTTTTTTAATATTTTTTTTATAATTTTAATTATCATAGTAAATTATTAAATAATTTTTAAAAAATAATAATAATTTCTTTAGGCACAGGCACATGTTACACACCTAGTTATAGTACATAACTTCATTCATTCCAGGGATCATTTGTGACAGTGGGCCATCTCCTCATGTAATTATCATAGGTGAGATATAGGCACATCCATGGCCCTATCATATCAGAGTTTTACTTTTATGGTGAAATCTTGATTCAGGTGGGGTTGATTTGGGCAAATCTACTTTGGAAATTGAGATAGACCAAACTCACGATCAAAATAAATGGAGTAATATTAAGATGTTAAATTAATTTATATTATTTTTTAATGAAAAAAAATTTAAGAGACCTAGTAATAATATTGTAAATCAAATATAACGTGGATTATAGAGGTATATTAAATGTAGCAACTCATCTCTTTCGAAGAAAAAAAAAATCTTTAATGTAATAAAAAAAAATACTAAAATCAAATATCTACGCAGAGAAACACAAACTTCTACATATGAGGAGCAAAATTTTCACAAGATAACGTTAAAATAGACTAAAAAATAAACCCAAAAAAAAAAGTCAATTATCATAAGTTTCATATTGACATTTTTTTTATTTCCAGTCAGCTAGATTGACAATATAATATTCACTCAACTCTTGTCGACAAATTTACTAAAAGTTAAGGATAGTCACTTAGTCTTAACTAAATTAATATATTAAATAATGTATTACAAGCGTTGAATATGAGTAGAATTTATGTACGATCCATTGCATAATATGTCAAAATGGTAAATAAATTTGATAAAATAATTAGGTCACTCTAGCGTTACTGATAAGTACATGTAAAACCTGTTATATCAATATTTATAGTTGTGATATGTTATTTAGTAAATAAATTTGGTTAGTATTATTGAAAAAAATTTCAAGAGAGAGAACAAACTACAATTTATATATATGTGTGCATATATGATTTATAAATATAAGTTGTAATCAATGAGGAAAAAGAAGAGACTCTTACAACTTGTTTGGTTCATGTTTAATATATTAAAGTATACATAAAGAATTAGATAAAAATTATAGAATTATTTCTGACTATTAAATAAGAAGATAAGATAATTTAGAGTTTTGTATTAATAATATCAGGAGTGTCCTGTTATTGTTAATATCATAAATAAAGAATTAACAATTTCTCATTTATCGGATTGTTAGTAGTTCGAGTCATGCAATATAAATGTAGAACTAATAATACCAAGTTGATAAATTTTTTTAGTGGACTAATCTTGTCTAATATTTCAATTTTCCATCTCCTAATCTCACAAAACAAACAAGGTCTTATGTTACTGCAAAAATTGTAATTTCACATGAATAGTTTACAAAACTTTCTTTTAGCGCGTCCAATTAATGGTGGCACACCTTACTTAGAATAAGTGTGAAGTTCCTTATCATTATCTTTTTGCTTGTTATAAAAATTATTTATATTTAAACAAATTTTGCTAACAGTCATGACTACACATAATAAGCTGCCATTAGTAAAACCCCACACACACACACACACATATATATATATATATATATATATATATGACTTTTTTTTTATAGGTCTAAAGTCTAAACTACTTTTTTCTCTCCCTTGTTTTTTCTTATTTTTCATATCAGATTTATAGAAAAATCTTGGAATTTTTCAAAATTATTATCTATAGAATGTGTTTGGCCTAATGTTTTTAAGCATTTTGATTTTTTGACTTTTTTTGTAAAAAAAAAGTAGATGTTAGAGGATATAAAAAGCTAATTGATTACAGTGGAGCCCAAACAAATAAATTTTTAAAAAAAACTTTAAAAAAAATGAGGTCAAACAAGTGCAAAATCTAAGGTTTTATTGTATTTTGAAGACAATTTGTAAGAACTCAATAACAAACTCTAATTTGATACGTACAAATATCAGGAGAGAAGAGAAAATCAATGACGCAATGCTCTTAAAATATCACGTGATAAGTTCACATAATATTTTTATTTAATATAGTATTGATAAATTTTATAATAAGAATATAATAACTTTTTTTTCTTAAGTGATTAAAAAATAAAAGATACCTACATTTTGTAACTTATAATTATTTATTTACTAAAAATACTATATAATATCAATTACATGTACTCTATAAGCACCTAATAATTTTCCATGTAGATTCGGAGTTACCGTCCCATTGCAAAGATTGGAAACCTACAACTTAATATTACAGCTGCCAGCATTAATTACTTCCCCACGTACTTTATTAATTGTAGTTTTCCGTTTCCGTGAATATCTAGCGTTCATACATTAAGCTAACCTGAACGACAACTAAGCCTTCGTTTGGCATAGCTTTTTTATTTAAGTTTTACTTAAAAATTTCTTTAAAAATTTATTTATTTGACTTTTTATTATAATTAATTGAATTTTTTTTACATCTTTTTACATCCACCTTTTTACAAAAAAGTTAAAAAATTAAGAAATCAAAAAATCTAAAAAAAAAACTAAACCAAACACATGCTAAATTGAACAACATAAATTAATTACAAGAAATGCCGCAAAGATTAAGGATTTTCTGCTTCAAAATATGCATTTATTTGTTTAGATTTAATTGTCAATTTTTCAACTTAAACGGAAGAATTTTTAAGCATATATTAAAGAGAAAATTAGGTACAATAATGAGACAAAAAACACATTAAAACCTGACATTCAAAGCTTAGGCCTTGAAACAAATTTTGTTCTCCCGTTCAAAGATTACTCTCGTGCCCTTCGTATTTTCTGTCTCTTTCTATATCTTTATCTCATTTGATTCAACTCTCCATCAATCTAGTACAATTATAAGATTCACATTTATAGACAAGCTAAAAAATCAACCGTCATAAAATTATAAAATCCTAAAACCTTAGCTGTCATATAATTAGAAAGTCTTAATTATATGGGTTCGCAGAATATAAGACAGACATTCAATATCATTTTTGTTCTAATTTATTTGTAATTGTAGTGTAATTTGAATCTCGATAATATAAATCTCAAGACATAATCGTGCAATTGACACTATGACTTCGCTTGGCAAAGGGCTTAAAGCTCAACCTTTTGTCATTTGACTTGTTAAAAATTTTAAAAGTTAAAAATTTAGAATAAAGAAAAAATTATTAATAATTACTTCAGAGACATTTAATTTAAAAAAATACAAATAAAGATGTAAAAAATGAGTAGGAAACACAAAAAAGAATCTAAAAATGTTACAAAAGTAAGATTGAAAGGTAAAATTATTATTTAGGTTAATCTCTATAACCTCTAATCCTTTCCCCTTCTATCCTATCCCCTCCCCTACTTATCCCTCATATGAAGGATTGAGAATTTGGTTTGGACAATTAGTTTGAACACAAAAAACTCAAAGAAACTCAATTATTAGTACAATTCAGATTTTTTATATATCCCTCGTAACAAACATAGCCTTAGGGCATGTCTGGTTGTGGTATTATAGGGGTTGAACTAGACTATATAATTTTGTTTGATAACCATTATAATAGTATGGAGTTTGAGTAGATTTGTAACACCGTAAGTTTTATAAGAGAATTAGTAGTTCGAGGTATTGGATGATATTTCACAAAATTTGTTATATCGCGAAAGTATTTGTACTATGTTTGGTTAAGATATTATATATGAGCAGAACGAAAAAAGAACAAATTGTTTTGATTGACAAAAAAAATGATATGTATAATGCCGTAAGAGACGGAGTGGGCGTTGGGTAAGACTAATAACACTACCTTCCTATGATATTATTAATCCTCCATTTTAAAGTATTAGCATCTGTTTGGTTTAGTTTTTTTTTTTTATTTTTTTACTTAAAAATCTCGTAAAAAATCTATTTATTTGGCCTTTAACTGTAATCAATTGTATTTTTTAACATCTTTACGCATCTATCTTTTTATAAAAAAGTTAAAAAATTTAAAAACCTAAATAAAAAAAATAGACCAAACACAAGTTTAGTAGTCCCACGCCAACCCCATTTCCTCTTTTAAGTTCAAATCAAACATGAAAATTGATAACTTCCCATACAATCTATGGCACACGGGTCTTGTACCCAACTTTTTTGTTCCATTGATCATAACCCCTACCCTACAATGAGCATTAAACATGGGCTACATGAGTATAATCACTTATTGGGATATTTGGAGAGAAAAATTAAGCTCACTCACTACAAGAGCATTGACAATTAATCACAATTAAATTTATTATAAAATATTTATTATTCGTCACTAAAACTTTTTAGTGATATTAAAAAATCAGTTGTCAATAATAGTCCGTAGCCTTATTAATTCTGTCACAAAACAATGTAACATTAATGACGGAATAGGTGGTGTCACAAATGATCTCTTTTTATGACAATGTTGCTTGTAATTGAATGTACAAATCTCCTCACTCTAAAGGCTAGTCGTTGTTAAAAATGTTATTTTAAAACTAAAAATATAACTTTTAGTTACAAAATAGTTGTTAAAAATCGATAAGTTTTTAAGAATGCTTCTAGTCACTAATAATCAAATTAATTTTTTTTTACAAAATAAAATAATATAATGCTGAGATTTTTTTTATTTTTAATTTTTATGATAAGGAATCAAAATACAGAGGAACTCTGTGTCCATGTATAGTCCGGTCTCACACAAGACGAATTCTTAATTATCTTAAATAAATAGCTACAAAAGTTAAGAAGAGTTTAATATTTTATTTTCTTAGTTAACCTTAAATGTGAAGCTAATTGTATCCTACCGGCCCTTTGGATAAATTATTAACTACTCACAAGTATCACAAGATATTGCTTACGTATTGCTCTCAACAAATAAAAATATTTAATTTATATTTGGTGAATTATTTTTTCTTTTTTTCTTTTTTTATGATAAAAAAGTGTCCCAGTTAATTTACGTGAACCTTATTTAATTTCAAAACTCCAAAATTAACGGTTTGACAAACTTTCAATGATTATGAGAAAATTCAAACTAGTGACTATTTATGGAAAACAAAACCAATGCTAGACCAGTAGAACTACCCATTTGTCTCCTACCTACAAAATAAAAAATGCCCAACACTATCTTACTTAAAATATTTTTTTACTCTAGCTCTCATGGATTGCCTAGTTTCAAGATTATATGAGAATGAGATGAAGATTGAATGAATATTTTGTCAAATGAATATTTTGTCATTACTTGCATGAAGTTTGGTTTTACTAAAATTAGTAACGTTTAAATTATAGTTTATAGATAAAATTGTGAGTGCTTAGTAAAAAAATTGTAACTTGTAGTTTAAGTAAAATAATAAGTAGTTATAACTTATAACATAAATTGTAAGTGTTTAGTAAAAAGATTATAACTTATAACTAAAATTAGTAACAAAAAACTAAAAATTACTAGTAATAGCTTTGCTAAACACTCTATATTTAATCTCTTATTTATAATATCAAATTAAACAACTGATTATTTAACTATACATTATCCTATATCTAATTAAATACAATTCGGTACATTATTAATTTGACATTATTAATTCATAAAATTAATTAGTCATCCAATCAAATATGGCCTTAATGTCGAGCATAAAATCGAGCTTGAATTTTTACTTTAAATAACACTACTTTTAAAAAATCCATTGATCATTCGGACCATTGTGATGTTAATACTATCATAGCATTCATATTGTTTACTCGATACTAATTGGCAATGGCATAGGTGTTTGGTATTGCTAAAATTAATAATTTATAGATTATAGTAGATAATAAAAGTTGTAAATTTTTTATAAATATATTAGTTTTTAGTTGAAATGAAAAAAATAATTATAATTTGTAACAAAAGTTATAGGTATTTGAAAAACCTTATTACTAAAATTAGTCCCAGAAAGATAGAATAAGCCCGAAAAACTCACCCAATACTCCCATAACTATCAAATTTGAACAAAAAATTTTAAAAATTATTTTTTTATTAAACTAACCAATTTTATAAAGCTAACTTTAAAATTAATTTATCAAATAATGAACTTTAAACTTAATTTAGTTTTACAAATTAATTATAAGTTTTTTTTATCGAAAAGAAGCGCTAAGCCTTAATGTATTTCTGAACGATAATAAATCGAACAAAATAGTACATTGACAGAAATAAAATAGTTCCAAAAAGAAGTAAAGAACCCTCACAAAAGAAGGATAAACAATTTTTACAAAGAAAAGAGGTTAAATCTCCGAGCAAGAGAAACACAAACTTTTACGAGAGAAATATCTAACATTACATAATACAAAAACAAAAATAAATAAAGAAAAAAAAGTCTCATATGCTACTGTTTCGCAACTTTCATCAATAGAACCATTGCCTTTACCTCTATTTTACAAGTTTGACATTTTTTTTAGCAGAGATGATCGTCCAGCGTGATAAAACGGAGTATATGGCGTTATATTATGGTCCTAAAATATATATGAAATTAGATATGAGAAGATGTGGTAAAAAAATATTTTTATTTTTGTATTAATGGTATCAAGATTTGTCGTCGGTTGACTATAGTTGCTCGGTTATTAAAATAAAAAAAATAAAAAAACAAAGCACAGAAAAAAAACAAAATCTGAAACTAAAGAAAAAATACCAAGGAAGAAGATAAAAACACTTTATAAAAGAATCACATTAATCTTAAAGTAACGGAATTCATCGATTGATACTACTGCATTGAGTAATTATTCGGTGCTTTGAAGTACTACTGTATGGTAATTTCGTATGAAATTTTTATTTAGGCTCAATTGACAACTAATTTAAAAGTTAATTTTTTTATTTTTTTATATTTTTATTAAAAATCTAAATTGAGTTTAAAATAGGTTATTTGTTAACTTAGCTTTTAAGGTAGTTTTTTTTTAAGTTGGTTATTTAGATAAAAAATTAGCTTATT
>JAULJZ010224917.1:0-17390 GCA_032270985.1 Heliamphora pulchella
AGCCTTATCATGCCGTCGACATTTTGTTTTTGTTTTGATACGTTGTTTGTTTTGCTTTATATATATATATATATATATATATATATATATATGTGTGTGTGTGTGTGTGTGTGTGTGTTATGTATTTTTCTTATTTAATTTTACATGCTTTCTCTTTTCCTCTATTTTCTGTATTTGTTTGCACTTGAAAAATTTAATTACGAACCAACGATGATTAGTAGACGCCAACCTTACGGTTGGGCGAACTGGGTGCCTAACACATTCTCCAGTTCTTACCTTAGCCCTCAAACCCTTGTTTTTTTTTTTTTGTTACCGTTTTAAATATCAATGGCTCATTTTATTTTTCTTAATTTTTTTCAAAAATCAAGTGGCAACTCTATTTTTCATAAAAAATGATTTTCAAAATTTAGTTTTCAAGGTGTTAAAGTGTTTTCTAGACATTTCTTTAATTTTCTTATTTTTTAAATAAAACCCTAAATTCTGGCACCACGGCGGTGTATCAAATAAATGTACTATATGTTAGGGTTGGTTTACTGAAAATTATATTTTTAGTATTCAATTTTATTTTAATAAAATTAATTTTCTATTTTATGAGAATCTATATGAGCAATGTATGTGTATTATTTTTAATGTTATACATGAATGCCCGATATTATGTATAGTATTTAATCTCGTGTGTAGAGTATGACTTACACACAGAAGATCAGATTTTAGGTTCTTACAGAATATAAATTTTATGTTCACAGTTTAGATGGAAATGGACATACCATCGGTACGACTGCAGTACAGAGTTTTAGTAGGCCTGTATTAGTTACGGAGAACAAATAATAACATCGCCTATTGTTCCGACTCTCTGTGCTAGTACAATTTGTGTGTATTGAATAGAATATTTGGGGTGATTAATTTTGTACTGACTATATAAATTAATTCACACCCCAAAATTATTATGAATAGTGCTTATCCACTTAATCCTGAAATAATTATTGATTTGCATATATTTAATATTCGTTATTTTGATTCATTAGAGGGTGAGATCTTATATGGGTCTATATTTCTTCTGAATTGGATAGCGGTATTATTTATATGGCAAATATTAATTATTGACGAAATTCACGTCCCGATAGATCGGAATTAACGATATCCCCTTAAGGATGCTTATAAGTTTTGACCGGGCCAAACCCTATAGGTGAATTTGATTATCCGGCGGTCAAATAAGTCAAGCAGAAAGGTTTAAGGAATATAAAGATGCTGATTAAATTAAATTATCATAAATTAAATTTAATTGGCGGGTATCAAAAATCTTAACGTGGGGAGAAATTGTAACAATTTAATAACAGAAACTCAATGCAAGAAGGTCTTGAGATTATGGATCAGAGTGCAATTATAGTTCTTTAGTGGTGTGAACTGTAATTCAGTGTTTTATGAAAATTGCAAAAACCGCTGTGTCTTTCCATAATTGCAGAAATCGCTAGTAGGTATCTGTGTTCCACTAGAAGTCTTACTCATAATTATTCTCCAGATCCCTACTGTAGCCCTATATATACGCGGGTAGGTTAAACCAGTTTGAGATTGATATCTCATATATCATATATCATATTTTTTTATCTTTTATTACCAAAGATATCGCAGTTCTGTCGGTACGAGTTCTCGATAGTCCGTAACCCACACTACGTTAGAGAATCGCGTAAGGGAATGCAGTTGAAGATCTTACAGGAGTTTCAACTCGGAATCAAATCGTAGTTGAAGACTAGATCGATAAAATGTATTCTTCTAAATTAACTTTAATTGCACGGGTTTATTTTTTATCGTTCGACGTCAAAATTTTTATCTGAAACTCGTTTCGGCGTTTGCCCGTCCAATTAATTTTTTATCGAAAATTGTTTACAAAAACAATGATCTTGGCATATTGCTTCCAACAAATTAGTATCAGAACCGTTTTGTTTTTTGTTAACGTTTATCGGGGTCGGGTAGATTTAGAACTTTTGCTAACTTTGTTTTGTTGGCGTTCTAATCCCGATTTTATGATCTTCCTTTATTTTCTTATTTGATTGAATGCGTTGATGATGATTTAATTTTTTTTTTCACGGGGGTTGACCGTGATAGATTAATTTTTGTGAGCCTACAGGACATAGGTTTCAATATAAAAATTATTATTTTTTGGTATCTAGTTATTTTATTTTTTGAATAAATAAAAAAAATAAGAAGAACGAAAAACAGTATAAAGAACGAAGACGGCGGCGACCGGCGATGGTTGGCGGCAGCAACCGGTTTTTTTTATTGCTTTGCAATTTTATTTATCTCCAGTTTTTCTTTCTATATGAAAAAAAGAAAAGCTACCGCAGCAGCCAAACAGCCAGCACAGCGCACAACAAGCGCTGTTTACCGAACACTGTGGTGGAGCAATTTCAGCAAAAGCTTTCACAAGAAACAGCAATGTGATTCCAAGCCGCAGCAGTGATCATCAGCAAAAAGCTGTGCCAAACGCAGCCTTAGGTTGCACTGGCTTTAAACCAAGCACAGCGGTGCATATTGCAATCTTTCAGGCGTGGTTTCCAAGGCAACAGTGTGATCCCAAAAATCAGCGCCAAACACGGCGCTTTCCCAGGTAGTTTTCAGCACTAATTTGCTGGTTCAATGGCGCAAACTATTTGGCTAACAATGGAACAAACTATTGCACTGCAAAATCCAACACAACCGGCGTTTTTTCCCGAACCGCAAGCAAACAGTGGCGTCCAAAAGTCCACAGAGCAATTTTTGGCAAATCCAAGCAGTTGCGGTTTCCCAAGCAAGCAGTGTTTCATGGCGCATATACGGTTTTCAAGCGGATACAGGAGTTCTATAAGCTACAAGATAGAATTAAGATCCTAATGCCATCTGGATATGAAAAGCTAATTTAGAAAATAATTTTGAAATTTATCTCTTAACAGGATATTGAAACTCTTTAGAGTTTCAAATTAACCATAAAATCGGGATATGTTTATCTTGCATTTAATTTATTTTTTTTATATTAACTGCGTGGATAATAAATATTAATTTTATTTATCCTGTTAATTTAATTAATTCAAAATTTTGGTTTTAATTAAAATATATTGTAATGAAAAATAAAATTAACTTTTTGAAATTATTTTTAATTAAATAAAAAAAATTAGTATTTTATTTTTTATAAAATATCACGTTTAAGATTTTTTTTAAAATCGGATATCTTAGAAAAATGTGGGAATTAATTCAGAATTTTAAATTAATTAAATAAGAAAATATTTAATCGAAATAAATTATTATTTTTTGAAAAATGTGGAACAAAAAATAAAATAAATAAATGCCTTTAATCACCACCTTAGCTGAAAAGCTAAAGGAAAAATTGTGCATTTATTAACTTTTATTTATTACGCATTTAAATACGAAAAAAATGTTTGATAAACCAGAATCCTTGAAATCGTGTATACGGAGAGATGTTTGATTCTTTCAGATTGTGTAGCTTTCGAAATTAATAAATTTATTTTAATTAAACAGATTTTTATAACCCTCAAAAATATTTTGAAAATCCAAGTAGGAAAGAAAATTTATTCACAGATAAATCCCGCGGTCTCTATCACCAATTTGTAGGCGATGCAATTAAACTCTACGTGTCGACAGTAAGGCATTCCTCCTCAACGGACAGATTAATTGCGGTATCATCAGTACAAACCTTCTTTAGGAATAATTCTGGATAATTGTTAGTGTGGATCACTTATCTGACTGAAAGGTTCATTGTAAAGCGATTAATTTGGAATTAGGTGATTGTTAACACTTAGTTGTATATAATAGTATCATCTCCAACTGAGTCACTGCTATTATATACTGAACCGAAATTATGTCAGCTATTTAATTTTACTTGGCATGGCCAGTTGCTTACATAGTAAAATTAAAAGAAATTAGCATGTCTGGTCTTATGAAGGATAGTAGACGTTCTCCCAAGGAGGCATGCTATTCTCAAGTTACTATGCTGTTGGCGAATTAATTTTAAAATGGTAGAGGGAACCAAATTAAAATGAATTCAAAATTTTACTCATCATAATTAACGGTTTTTTTAATTATGTGATTCTCGGGATTAAAATAGATTTCAATCTACTCGCTTCAATACTCCAAGAAAATAAACTAACGGGACTGAATTTTGTTAACTGAAAATTTAACTTGGATATAGCTTTAACTGCAAATAGTATTTCTTCAATACCAGAAAATGTGTTTATTTCTGAAAAAGGTTCTTCCATTAGGCTGAAAGGCATGAAGAAGAAAAATGTTCAGAAACAGAGAGACACAATTTTCAGGGTAGTTAGTGGGCCACGGACTTGTGTGAAAAAGCTAAAAGGCAGATGTTTTCACTCCAACCAGACCCGACACTGGAAAAAGCTGTGTCCAGTATTTCTCAAAAGGCAAAACAAACAGGGTAATTTCTGTTCATTGGTTGTGAGAACATGTTTAGCGGCGTTATCTACCGGTACCTAATGTGTAGATATAGGAGCCACTAATCATGTCTATAATTTATTGCAGGGGTTCCAGAAAATTCGACAACTTAGTGATGGGGAGATTTACCTGCATATGGACAATAATACAAAGATAACAGCAGTTGCAGTAGGAGATGTCACTCTCAATTTTGGTAGAGATCGGGTTTTAATATTGAGAGATTGTCTTTATGTACCTGCCATTAGAAGAAACTTAGTTTTTGTTTCTGGATTGGCTAAAGACGGAGATTTGATTTATTTTAATAACTCTATGGTTATTAAAGATAATAAACGAGTTATCTATTCTCGTATATTGATGGATGATCTTTATATTATTACTCTAATCTCTTCTACACTTCAACTAACTGAAACGAATAATGCATCTATATTACTATATAAGAGAAAGTTTCCTTCTTTAATGAGCCAAATATTTTTTTGGAACTTACGCTTAGGTCATATTAATCTAAAAATGATAAACAGACTAGTAGCAGATGGACCTTTGAGTTCATTGGAAGTAGAGACACTTCCAGTCTGTGAATCTTACTTAGAGGATAAAATGACCAATAGGCCCTTTCGGCCAAAGGCTATAAAGTAAAAGAACCGTTGAAGCTGGTTCATTCTGATGTGTGTGGTCCTATGACAATTCGGGCTAAAGGTGGCTTTGAGTACTTCATTAGTTTCATTGATGACTACTCAAGGTATAAATACATTTACCTGATGCACCGTAAGTCCAAATGCTTTGAAAAATTTAAAGAATTCAAGACGGAGACAGAGAAGCGTCTGGGTAAAAGTATCAAATCACTACGATCCGACTGTGGTGGGGAATACCTCTTTGGAGAGTTTAAGGACTACTTTTTATCATAGGAGATTACATTCCAGTTAACTGAATCTGGCATTCCACGGTAAAATGGTGTAGCAGAAAGAAGCAATAGGACTCTTATAGAGATAGTAAGATCTATGATGAGTTATTCAAATTTACCCGATTCGTTTTGGGGTATCCCAAGGGAACGAAGGGTGGTCTGTTTTACAACCCTAAGGATCATAAAGTCATTGTTAGCACTAATGTTCGATTCTTGGAAGAGGATTATATTATGGATCAGAGGCCCAATAGAAAATTTGTTCTGGAAGAACTGAGAAAAAATACCAGTAGAATAGAAGAGAAACCACAAGTCACTGATATTCCATTATCGTGTCGTCGTGAGAGAATTATCGGGGCATGTGCAAATCAAGAACAAGGTGCTGATACACAGGGTTCAGATTCTGCATAGCCTGTTACTACTAGTACATAGACACAGGTAGTGCATCATCGTACTGGGAGGGTTGTTCATCAACCTGATCAGTATATGTTCTTGGGAGAGTCGTTTGACAAGATTCCGGTAGAACTAGATACTGAGCCATGCAACTACAATGAAGCACTACAAGACATAAATGCATATTTTTGGCAAAGGGCTATGAATTTAGAGATGAAATCTATGTATTCTAATCATGTCTGGGAACTTGTATAACCACCAAAAGGGATAAAATCCATTGGATGCAAGTGGATATACAAGAAGAAGAGAGGAGTAGACGGGAAGGTTGAAACCTTTAAAGCTAGTCTTGTTGCTAAAGGGTTCACTCAGAAAGAAGGGATCTATTATGAGGAAACCTTTTCGCCGGTAGTCATACTTAAGTCTATCCGGATTCTCTTATCCATTGCCGCTCATTTTGATTACAAAATCTGGCAAATGGACATCAAGACAGCTTTCCTTAACGGGAGTCTTGACAAGTGTATCTATATGATACAACCAGATGGATTCATTGCCAAGGGTCAGGACCACATGATTGTGCAAACTTAAGAGATCCATTTATGGACTTAAGCAGGCATCGAAGTCTTAGAACACTCGGTTTGATCAAGTTATAAAATCTTATCACTTTTATCAAAGTCAGGATAGTCCTGTGTGTACAAGAAGCGTGACGGAAGCGTGGTGATCTTCCTAGTACTTTATGTAGATGATATCTTGCTCATCAGAAACGATGTGGGGGCATTATCTACGGTTAAAGTATAGTTATCTGGGTAATTCGATATGAAGGACTTGGGAGAAGCCAGTCACATCCTTGGAATCAAGCTTGTGCGAGATCATAAACGAAGGATGCTGGGCTTATCAAAAGCAAAGTATATCAATGATATCCTTACTCATTTTAACATGCAGGATTCCAAGAAAGGGTTTCTCCCTTTCAAACATGAAATTACTATATCCAATGATCAGTGTCCTATGACACCTGATGAGATAGAGAGGATGAAGGCGATTCCTTATACTTCGACAATAGGAAGCCTCATGTATGCTATGCTTTGACATAGACCCGACATCTATTTTGCCATTGGCATGGTTAGCAGATATCAGTCTAACCCACGGTATGAGCATTGGACTGTGGTAAATAAATATAATCAAGTAACTAAAAAGGATAAATGATTATATGTTAGTTTACCAAGCAGACAGTCTAGTACCTTTGGTATACATAGACTCAGATTTCCAGTCATACATAGTGCTTTCATCACGGGACAATCTTGCAGATCCTTTTACCAAGAGCTTACCGGCGAAGACTTTTCATAGTCATGTAGAGGGCATGGGATTCAAATGTATGGCAGCATGGTTTGAGTATAAGTGGGAGATTATTATGGTTAGTTTACTGAAAATCATATTTTTAGTATTTAATTTTATTTTAATAAAATTAATTTTCTATTTTATGAGAATCTTTATGAGCAATGTATGTGTATTATTTTTAATGTTATGCATGGATGTCTAATATTCTGTATAGTTTTTAATATGGTTTGTAGAGTACGGCTTACACACAGATGATCAGATTTTAGGTTCTTACGGAATATAAGTTTTATGTTCACAGTTTAGAGGGAAATAGACATATCATCGGTACGACTGTAGCACAGAGTTTTAGTAGACCTGTCTTAGTTACAGGGAACAGATAATAGCGTCGTATATTGTTCCGACTTTCTGTGCTAGTACACTTTGTGTGTATTGAACGGAATATTTTAGATAATTAATTTTGTACTAACTATATAAATTAATTCACACCCCAAGGTTATTATGAATAGTGCTTATCCTCTTAATCCTGAAATAATTATTGATTTTCATATATTTAATATTCGATGTTTTGATTTATTAGAGGGTGCAATCTTATATGGATCTATATTCCGGGTGAGTTAGATAGCGGTATTATTTATATGACAAATATTGATTATTGACGGAATCTATGTCCCGATAGATCGGGATTGACGATACCCCCTTAAGGATGCTTATAAGTTTTGACCAGACCAAACTCTGCAGGTGTATTTGGTTATCCAGCGGTCAAATTAGTTAAGCGGAAGAGTTTAAAGATTATCAAGATGCCGATTAAATTAAATTGTTAGTAAGTAAATTTAATTGGCGGGTATCAAGAATCTTAACGTGTGGAGAAATGGTAAGCATTTAATAACAGGAGATCGATACAAAAAGATCTTGAGATTATGATCAGAGTGTAATTATAATTCTTTAGTGGTGTAAACTGTAATTCAGTATTTTATGAAAATTGCAGAAACCGCTGCGTCTTTCTATAATTGCAGAAATTGCTGGTAGGTATCTGTGTTCCACTGGAAGTCTTACTCATAATTATTCCCCAGGTTCCTTCTGTAGCCCTATATATAAGCGGGTAGGCTGAATCAGTTTGAGATTGATATCTCATATATCATATATCATATTTTTTTGTCTTTCAAGACAAAAGATATCGGGGTTCTGCCGGTACGAGTTCTCGATAGTTCGTAACGCACACTACGTTCGAGGATCGCGTAAGAGAATACAGTAGAAGATTTGACAAGAGCTTCAACTCGGAATCAAATCGTAGTTGAGGACTAGATCGATAAAAGGTATTCTTCTAAATTAACTTTGGTTGCACGGGTTTATTTTCAATGTAAAAATTATTATTTTTTGGTATCTAATTCTTCTATTTTTTGAATAAATAAATAAAAAAAGGACGAAGAATAGTATGAAGAACGAAGGCGGCGGCAACCGGCGGTGGTTGGCGGTGGCAACTGATTTTTTTATTGCTTTGCAAATTTTTTTATCTCCATTTTTTTTTCTATATGAAAAAAAAAGTCACCGCAGCAGCCAAATAGCCAAGCACAGCACACAACGAGCGTTGTTTACCGAACACTGTGGTGGAGCAATTTTAACAAAGCTTTCACAAGAAACAACAGTGTGATTCCCAGCTGCAATGGTGATCATCAGAAAAAAGCTATGCCAAACGCATCCTTAGGCTGCGCTGGCTTTAAACCAAACACAGCGGCGCATATTGCAATCTTCCAGGCATGGATTCCAAGGCAACAGTGTGATCCCAAAAATCAGCACCAAACACGGTGCTTTCCCAGGCAATTTTCAACACTAATTTGCTGGTACAATGGCGCAAACTATTTGGCTAATAGTGGAACAAACTATTGCACTGCAAAATCCAGCATAGCCGGCATTTTTTTCCAAACCACAAGCAAACAATGGCATCCAAAAGTCCACAGACCAATTTTTGGCAAATCCAAGCTATTGCGGTTTCCCAAGCAAATAGTGTTTCACCCAAATAGTGGCGCATATATGGTTTCCAAGCGGATACAAGAGTTCTATAAGCTATAGGATAGAATCAAGATATCCTGATACTATACTATCAAGATACAAGAAGCTGATTTAGAAAAAGATTTTGAAGCATATCTCTTAACAGGAGACTGAAACTCTTTAAAGTTTCAATTCGATTATAAATTGTCAGTAATTAAATTTAATTAGCAAGTATCGAGAATCTTAACGTGAGGAGAAATGGTAAGCATTTAATAACAGGAGCTCAATGCTATAAGGTTTTGAGATTATGAGTCAGAGTGCAATTATAATTCTTTAGTGGTGTAAACTATAATTCAGTATTTTATGAAAATTGCAGAAACTGCTACGTCTTTCCATAATTGCAGAAACCGCTGGTAGGCTGAACCAGTTTGAGATTGATATCTCATATATCATATATCATATTTTTGTCTTTCAAGACGAAAGATATCGGGGTTCTGCTAGTACGAGTTCTTGATAGTCCGTAGACCACACTACGTTCGAGAATCGCGTAAGGAAATACAGTAGAAGATCTGACAGGAGTTTCAACTCAGAATCATATCGTAGTTGAAGATTAGATCTACAAAAGGTATTCTTCTAAATTAACTTTGGTTGCATCGGTTTATTTTCTATCGTTCAACATCAAAAAAAAAATTCTGGAGCCCGTTTTGGCGTTTGCCCGTCCATTTAATTTTTTACCGAAAATTATTTACAAAAATAATGATCTTGGTAGTATTGCCTCCAATACTATACCTTGAGTAATCGTCAATAAAAGTGAAAAAATACTCAAAACTTTCTCTAGTCTAGATAGTCATAGGTTACATAAGTTAGAGTGAATTACTTTTAACGGTTCTTTAGCTCTATAATTTTAGTCGAAAATTACCTCCTGATAATTTTACCCTTCAAGCAGAATTCACAGACTGGAAGTGCCTCCACTTCCAACGAACTCAAAGGTTCATTTTCAATCAGTTTATTTATTCTTTTTAGATTAATATGACCTAGGCTTAAGTGCCAAAGATATGTTTGGTTCATTAAAGAGGATTCATTTCTCTTAAATGGTGATTTAGATATATTATTCAATTCATTTAGTTATAATATAGGAGAGATATGAGTAATAACATAAAGATCATTCACCAATGTACCAAGACAGATAAATCGTTTATTATCCTTAATAACCACAAAGTTATTCAAATTAATCAAATATCCGTCTTCAACCAATCTAGAAACAGAAATTAAATTCCTTATAATGGAAAGTACATAAAGACAATCTCTCAATATTAAAATCATATATCTACTAAAACTAAAAATGAAAATTTTCACTACAACTATTGACACACTTGTAATATTGTCTATGTGCAAGTAAATCTGCCCATCACTAAGTTGTATAGTTTTCTAGGACCTCTATAAAAAATTACAAACATGATTAGTGGCTCCTGCATCTACACATCAGGTACCGGTAGATCATACCGCTAAACATGTTTCTACAACTAGTTAACATAAATTACCTTTATTGTTCTGCTTGCTAAGATAAACTGGACATTACTTTTTCTAGTACCCTGTCTGATTGCAGTAAAACTATCTACATTTTGACTTTTCAACACTAGTTCGTGCCACCCTGTTTTTGAATCTTTTTTCTCTTCTTGTCTTTCGGATTAGAGAAATAACCTTTCAAAAACAAACACATTTCTTAACTTCCTAAGAACACTCTCGGTAATTAAAATGTTATCCAGATTTCTTTTTCAGTCAATACAATTTGGACACATAAGTTTGTTTCTTTTAGTATAATCGCGAGTAGATTGAAAATCATTTTAATCCTAAGAATCATATAATTAAAAACTATTAATTATGATGAGAAAATTTTAAAATTTTATTTTAAAATAAATTTTCTCTACCATTTAAAAAACATCGCCAGCAGCCTAGTACAACGTGAATAGCATGCTTTGATAGGAAGAACGTCTACTATTCATCATTTGTCTAGATTGGTCAATTTTTATTAATTTTACTATCTAGGTAATATATTTTGCTAAGTAAAATTAAACAACTGATATAAGTTTATTCCAATAAATAATAGCAATGACTCAGATGGAGAGTATATTATTATTTATAACTAAGTATAAATAATTATTTAATCCTGAATCAATTTTAAATAAAATAAAGAATTTTATTTTATTTTTTATTACACATATTTCAAAAAAAACATAATTTATTAAAATTAAACTCCTTTTAATTAATTCAAAAACATTTAAAATTAACCATCACATTTTCCAAGATTTTCAATTTTAAAAAATCAATTTAAACGTGTTTTTATGTAATAAAATAAAATTTTAAGTTTCTTTTTTAAAAAATTATTTTAACAAAAGAAAGGTTAATTTTATTTTTTCGTTACAAAAAAACTAATTTAGAATTAATAGAATTAATTAAAACTGAATAAAATAAATAAACCGAAATAAAAGCATCCACACATTTAAATAAATAAATGTATTAAATTCTGACTTTTATGGTCTATCTAAAACTTTTTAATTAAAAAGTTTTAGTTTATCTAAAAAACTTATAATCTTATCAGAATCAGAATTCTAGTCTTCTAGTCTTGTCAAAATACTGCAGTTAACCAGCAACCCTACAAGACTTAGCTTCTGCAAGTCATAGCACAACTAAAATACTACTGTCGCTGCCACTTGACCATGCACCACCCCTGCCTCATTGCACCGTGCCACCGCGTGCACCTCGCCACCCATGCAGTCACGCTCGCAACGCGCTTTGTTGCCTATGCACAGCTTGCACTTATGCGCCGGGCCCTATAGCTTTGGCGTCTATGAGCCGCTTCGAATGTTTGGCTTTAATTGTAATTACAAAGTGCATCCATGATCATGATCATAATACACCTACGTGGAAGTAGGTTTTTAAAATTATCATGCATTCCAAGGCATTCCAATCTTGATAGGAATTAAAGACACGTTCCAATGCATTCCAATCTGGATAGGAATTAAAGTCACGAGTACGACACTCTGCTAATTCATTCTTGAAGTAATTTCGTGATAATCCATGAATCCTTGTGGCTTTTGACTCTGACAATGGTTCATGCAATCAATGAATTCTTGTTCACTGAATGGAATTTGCGCGACATTGGCCTTGCCGTTGTTCTTCGATGTTTTTTGTATTTCAAAATTTCGATTACATAAAATTAAAATACAAGAATTAAGAATTGAAAACAATTAATTTACATAGATCTTATGCCTCTGAAAAGTTTACAATTAACTATCATAACCAAAAAGTCGTGAAAAAAATATTACACATTTAATAATCAATAAACTTTATGCAATCAAACATACAACCATATTGACCAATAAAAGTCGGAATTAGATTGCCTGCAAAACAGAGTTAGCTAAATCTAAATCTACCCGAACCCATGATTAAATCATACATAATCAAAAACGACACTTATGGCAATTGTTGGGGCAAACTGCTAAGATTCTAAGATTATGTCCATGATTTTAGTCAAAAAATATTCGAACGGGCAAACACTGAAACTTGCTCCAGATTAAAACTTTAATATTGAACAATCAAAATAAAACCCGATATGTCACGCCCTAAACTCCGGGTCATGCGAAAAGCCGACAAACAACCATCAAGACCCCCCAACACAACGGATGAAAAATCATAAAGCCAAAAAGAGACTAAAACCTTTGTAAAAATGCACTACCGAGGGTTTATTTGATTTAAAAGAGTAGCCCAAGAGACTACAATTATGATCCCAGAAGCCAAGCCTTTTAAAAACAAAATATACATTTTGGGTAAAGAAAATTTTTAAAAAGATGTGCGAACCGTTCTAAAATCCCCCTCGAAGCACAATAGTTTATATGAAGCATAAACCATTTGAAAACCCCTTTTTGTAAACTGTTGCACCATCCAACAAAAAACGTAGTAAAAAATTACAAAAAATAACAACCAACCCATGGTTTTCTCAAAAGCAATAAATCATGCATGCATCCATAAGAATTACATATACTTTACAACATGTTACATCAAAACATGAAACATATACAAAAGGTATAAACTACCTATTAAGACAAAAACAAAGTCTTGTCCTCAACCACCTCCGAGCACCTCGAGGTCAACCTACATGACTACGTTCACCTGAAAAAGGTTTTAACAAATCTCACAACGTGAGCTGAAGCCCAATAAAAACAGACTATATTGCAATAAAGCATGATATGCAATCACATAGCATAAAGTTGACTCAACCACATGAGCCTCAAAATGGTTTTACTTCATAAAACTCTAAGTTTTTCATCAGACTTACACGAGTCTCAAAAACGAATTTTCACCCTCAAAACCAAGCATTTTAATAATGCAGATAACGTTTCACAATTAAAGAACAGCATTAACCAAAATGTTATTTTTCACTCAGAACATGCAACGGAGAGAACACGCACGCACGCACGCACGTACACACGCATGCCATCATCACATTCATGCAATCTTACCAACTCGTGGTTTAAAACGTAGGCACCGCTGCCGGACGGGCATATAAAACCCGTCACATTACTACCACCCGGCCACACGAGGCCCGTGATGTAACTGGACGCCCTATACTTTTGACACAACCTCCTTCCTTTCCTGGTTCACTAGCTGGTGGGTAGAGAAACCAAATCTACGGTGTTTTTCAATCTTTCACCGTGGACCAACTCGTGCCCAAATTTGCTAGATTCGAAGATCTATGCTCGGTCCTTTTTTATTATCACATCAAAACATACATGCGTGAGTCCAACCCAAACAGTTCCTCTCATCAAACCCACAACACCATGAGTCTAACCCAAAAGGTTCCTCTCGCCAAACCAATAGAAAAACACATGTACAATTATACATTAAACATGTATAAAGTTCTAATGGCTAACCACCACATCATCCATCAACATGGAGATCAAACAACATTTCAAAACATTTTCAAAATGTTTTCCCCCGTTTCTGTCAAAATATTTTAAAATTTGAGACTTAACCCCGGGGGTTAGCTCCAAACTTCCAAGACACAATTTTTAAGACTTTTCACAAATCTACCATTTTCAAAATCACCTTTTTGAAAACCATGAGTATCCATAAGTTCATATCATGTAATAAACAAAAAAAAATGCAAAACATGTTTTTTATCCAAACAAACATGATTTAAACATAAAATATGACATTCTAGTGAACCAAGGGCTCTTGGAACTCACCCCATTCTCAAAACTTTTCTTTTCACACAAAGAAAGAAAAATGTCAATACCAATATAAAAAGTGTCAACGCAAACAGAAAAGGTGTCGACACAAACAGCAGAGGTGTCAACACAAACAGCGAAGGTGTCGACACAAACAGTAGAGGTGTCAACACAAACAGCGAAGGTATTGACACAAACAGCAGAGGTATCGACACAATTAGCAACAGAGAGCTCCACTCCAACAAAAGGAAAAAGTGTCGACACAAATAGAAAAAGATGTCGACACAAAAGAACAGAGAGTTTCAACGTAAAAATGCTCAACACCACAGAAAAAAAAAATGGTCGACACAAATAGAAAAGAGTCAACACAAACAGCAAAGTGTCGACACAAACAAAAAAGGTGTCAACACAAAAAAATAGAAATTTTAAATTTCAGAACAGGCTACTGGCGATGGTGAAAAGCAAACCTAAGCTATGGAAACAACTTCTCAACCCCAAATTAAACCAGCCAAACACCTCTTTTTCAACCCATGGACATACACAAGCCCAAAACAACAAGAAGACACCAAAAAAAGCCTCAAAACCCCTTTTCATCCAACCAAAATCAACCAAAAGCGATTTTGAACCAAAAATCCAACTTTTTGAAACATAAACTAACTATTCATGTATTTAAACGGTAAAAATACATATAATTGCACGTAACACCCTTTAAAGACAAGATAGTTTAGGATCCTATCTCGTTGAGTTAAAAACTCAAATCCTGAAACTCCGTGAAAAAAGAACTTCGTCGAAACAAAATTCCGTCCAGATGAACGCGTAGCCCTTAGTGTCAATAGTAAGGATCTGCTACCCGATCGCCAAAAACAAAGCCCGGGCCCCAAGAAAACTAAAGAGAAGGCAGGGGTTTTTTTTGGAAAAGGAAATTTAGCCCCTAAGTTTTGAAAATATCTTCAACAAAATATCTAAAGCTAGATATTTATAGGCCACAAAAATATCTCTTTTTTTAAATTCGCACCACAACACCCAACGGCCTCGGTAACCAACCCAACATGTATTTCTAAGCCCGAACATGTATAAAACGTATATAAACATGCTATTGTAAAAATAATAAACAATACGTCGAAACGTTGCAAAAATTAAAACGGGTCAGAGTCTCACACGGTAATACTCCTAAAGTTAATTATAAGATTATACCTTTCAAAATCTGATTGGATTGATTTCAATTGTTGCAACAATTTCTAGTCAACAATTTGTCACGATTTTTAACTTCTAGTCAAATCTCTAATATAAGCCTTTTGTTGTATTTTCGAATGCTAAAACATGAATAAAGTGTAAGTTTTAGTCTATCATGATCTTTAAAACATGTCTAATCATCTGTTCTTTGGATTCACAAGACATGGAAACCCTATAACTGATTTGTAATCCACTGGCGACTATGTAATAATTACCACATTCTTGTTTTGTTTTAGTTAAATTTTGGTTCCATAGCATTCTTTTACTACTTATCATATTTTGTTGGTTTTTAGTACGTGACTCGCAATAAAACTTTTGATATATTTAACATCTAAAAAATTTTAGGATATATTTCTTTTTCCTTTTTGAAGCCATATTATGCTTATTTTAGAATATTGCATGTGGTTACCTTTATGTGGTAAGGTTTGGATTTAATGAATTTTGAAGTATATTTCTTCATTTGATATCATATTTAGGATAGTTTAGGTTATTTAAGGATATTGTATGCAGTTTGTTCAATGTATCATTTAGTTAGAACTTGCATGTCATAAGATTTAGAATTTTTTTTTGCTACTTATTTTGTTTGGCGTTCTATATACCTATGTTATGCATTTTTCTTATTTAATTTTGAATGTTTTTTCTTTGTCTCCATTTTCTGTATTTGTATGCACTTAAGAAATCTAATTAAGAATCAATAATAATTAGTTGAGGCCAACCTCACGGTTGGGCAAGCGGGGTGCCTAACACCTTTCTCAATTTGTACCTTAGCCCCCAACCATTGTTTTCTTCGATTACTGTTTTAAATATCAGTGGCTCATTTTGTTTTTGTTGGTTTTTCTCAAAAATCAAATGGCGACTCTATTTTTCACAAAAAATGATTTTCAAAATTTAGTTTTTAAGGTGTTAAATTGATTTTTAAACATTTCTTGAATTTTTTTATTTTTAAAATAAAATCTTAAATCCCAGCGCCACAGTATTTTCTGTCAACTCCGCTGGGGACTTGTATTTCAAAACAAATAAGCGGGCTAGACTTGAACACATCATTGGTTCTTAATATAAATTTCTCATTTGCATTCTCGCACGCATTTACATCATTCTCAGCCGCCTGCTTGGCCAACCCGATACCTCAGTCAGTTTATTGTCTCGGAGCTATGTTGGGGAGACGGGTAAGCCTTACTGGCTGCATTCTTTCATAGGTGCGGAAAAAGAGTTCTTATATACCGCTTGACCATGTCCTGTACCACACCAGGCATAGGAGGTATATACTCAACTCAATTCAGAAGGTACCCTGATCATTAACCAAAATCAGCCTTTTTTGCACATAATTGCTTAGAACCTGCCATTAGGTATTGACCCAGTAGAATTATTTATTTTATTTAATTTGTTGGAGGCATGACTACCAAGATCTTTATTTTTGTAAATGATTAATGAAAAAAATTAACTAGACGGGCAATCACCAAAACGGGCTCTAGATAAAACTTTTGATGACGAACGATCAAAATAAAACCCGTGCATCCGAAGTTAATTTAGAAAAATACCTTTTTACAAGTCGAATCTTCAACTGCGATTTGATTCCGAGTTGAAACTCTTGTCAGATCTTTTACTATATTTTCTTATGCAATTTCCAGATATAGTAAGGACTATAATCATTCAAGAACTCGTACCGACAGAATCAAGACAACTTTAGTCTTAGAAGATAAGTTGTCAAACAGATTCAGCCTACCTGCATATATATAGGGCTATAGCAGGGACCTGGAGAGTGATTATGAGTAAGACTTCCAGTGGAACACAGACACGTATCAGCATGTGAAGATCTGATCCGTCTGATTTATTTTGAGGTAATTTAGATACCAAAATTTAATATATTGTGAGCTTCATAATAT
>JAULJZ010224928.1:0-17389 GCA_032270985.1 Heliamphora pulchella
AATTAACTTTGGTTGCACGGGTTTTATTTTGATCGTTCTTCGTCAAAAGTTTTATCTAGAGCCCGTTTTGGCGTTTGCCCGTCCAGTTAATTTTTTACCGATAATCGTTTTTCAAAAATAATAATTTTAGCAGTTTTGCCTCCAACATGTGTGACCACGACGTTTCACGTACGACGCCAAAACCATGTAATCCACCCACATATTTCGTACATAAATAAACTAGAGTTATAAATGCAAATAATCAGTTATAAACGCACATAGCCATATAACCTCACAGCAAGACGCCACCCGTCACATAACCCGACACGACATCACATGCCACACACCTGTCATTCGATACGCGAATGACCCATCCACAAATCGGGACCCGTCCACACACCGGGACAACCAACACCGAACCCAGAGATCAACACATGAACCTCCCTCAGACCGATTCTTACCAGAACCTAACCTTAAAATCGAACCATGAACCTACACGTCCCAAACATAACCACCACGCACACAACCGTGCCACAACTCCCAAAATATAACCATGCACGTCAACCAAAGGACAGCATCTAAACGAAACATATGAGGCCACAACACGACCTCCAAACCACCACATGACCAACCGAACCCCAAAAGGAATCCACAGGTATTTGAATTGACTAATCCCGTAAATTAATCAATTGAATACCATAGGACGCAAATTGGAAACCAAAATCCAACCACCGAACCACCATCACACTGCCCAAAAGTTCTGTCGACTGACCCAAGCCCCCAGTCGACTGAAAAACACACTGGAAAACCACCAAAATGCCTCAACGCACGGTTCAGTCGACTGACCCCCACAGTCCAGTCGACTAAACCCCAAGAACTATGATCCAGTCGACTGAACTATGAGTTCACTCGACTAACCAAGCCCAGAAATCGTTTTCAAGCTACGGGTTCAGCCTCCAAACCCCCGATTCAACGCCTTAAAACCCCGATCTAACATCCTCAGACATACCCACGCCCAAGCCTAATACCAAGACCTCAAAAGAAACACCCAATGCCCGATTTCATCCACGAAATCGACGAAAAATAGGTTTTTAACTCAAAAACCCAACTTTTACAAAAAAAATCAGATCTACAGCTATTCGACCGGTAAAAATACACATGATTATACGTAGCACCCTTATAAAATATATAAGTCTAGAATCCTACCTCGGTGAGTTAAAAACTTGATGCCTCAAACCACGTGCAAAACTGAGCTTTATTGGAATAAAATTCCACCCGGATGAACGCGTAGACCACGACGCTAATAACAAGGATCGGCAGTCTGAACGTCGAAAATCGAGCACCGGGCTTCCGAGAAGTTAGAGAGAAGGTAGAGAGAACATAGGAATCTTGTTGGAGATGTTTTGAAAAATATCTTTTGAAAATATCTAACTCTAGTTATTTATAGGTCTCCAAAATATCTTTTTTTTAAAATTTTTTGAAATTTGCACCACAACGGCCCACGGCCCTGGGAACCAACCCCGCATGCATATCTAAGCCGATCATGCATCAAAAGTAATAAAAACATGATCAAACAAAAACACGCAACGCGCGTTTGAAAACGCCAAAAAAAGAAAACGGATCAGTGTCTCACACACCACTATTGTCTACCCCGATCACAATACTCAAATTGCCTACTACGCTAAGCTCCCAACTCTCAGACCTCATTCGCACACACGTGAACTCCATCAATCCCTATTCTCCGTACAACACATCCCGTTGCACCAGGACCTCACTTCACATGGTTGCGCTTCATTAACCTAATTCCCCCTAGGCAAATAGTAGTCATATCACAACCTCGGGCTTACTGTCCAAGCAACCTACATAGAAAGCACACAGCACCAACAAAGGAAACCCAATCTTGAGATCTTCCATCCAAAGTTACTAGTAACTCCCACAACCATGCAGACGTCTCCCACACTTTCGCTCCTACACGCCTGTCACCGACACCTTAACACAT
The DNA here is from genome assembly GCA_032270985.1 of Heliamphora pulchella. Classification (NCBI taxonomy): domain Eukaryota; kingdom Viridiplantae; phylum Streptophyta; class Magnoliopsida; order Ericales; family Sarraceniaceae; genus Heliamphora; species Heliamphora pulchella. The sequence continues at coordinate 1,979 of JAULJZ010224928.1, forward strand.
AGCTTCTCGCTTATCGTTCCAGGCCATTCGAGCCACATAGTACATTGCTGAATCATATTACTCCACACTTCGTTCTCCTGGGCAAACAACATACCTACCTTTGAACCCAAGGTCGAACACGATTAATGTCCAAACATATCACATTCAGGAGACACCATCTTGGCACTAGGCTAACCACACTATCAAACTTTTCTATTGTCCCTTCCTCATGTACCCAGCATGGTACCCAATCATGATCTCCTAATCACGACGATAACGACCAAACCACGGACCTGCATTCTCGTAGGGATCCCACAAAACTAATACTCGAGGAATTCACCACATACACAACTCAATCATTGAATTTTCCTCGAGATCTCTCTCAATGAGAATTAAAACTACCGATATCCCGTACAAATTAGATTACATTTCCAAAAACATCACCCAAACGCTTGGGTTTACAAGATAAAGCAAACGGACTCTCCAAGAAACAACGGGCAAATGAATCCACACTCATATGATACCAAAGTTTAATTTCCACCAAAGAAGAATAATCTCACTAGTTAATCAATCACAGTTCTCCAGCTAGGAAAACCACAAGTCAACTCTAGGCTCTTACTCAACATCATTACCTTTTGGGGCAACCATTACATGCTCGGGTTATGAGAAGGTTAACCACGATTCCTTGTGAAGATATCAGACATCTCAATACAAACGTTATCGGCCATCATCTACAATGAGTATATTCTTTGTCACACCAGATCCTCACACTTGGATCTTCACTCACACATTTCAGCTATTGTTCCCTCCTTCACATCCCAACGACGCATCCCACTAGTTGACAAGACCTTCGTCGTTTATCCACCAAGGCACAGTGCCACACATACTCTTATCATTTTAGAACACCTCCTCATGGGGTCGCGTCATCCCAACTTGATTCCCAAAAGGTAGGTAATAACCAAACGGGTAGGTGAAACCACGTTATAGTCTCAAGCTCACAGCTCCGGTACACCAATCAAAATGCAAAACTTTTAACCAGTGACATGTATCTCTTATGCCACTTTACTAGTACCCCCAGCACATAGCTATCCAAACATGAAAGTAACTACACACCACATGAACAAATGAACCTCGCTAACCAACTCTAAACCAAAGGCACCACCCTATCACTCACCCCGTAAGGGCAACACAACACCACCACATCTAGGCCTTAAGCCAAATATAAACCACCGTCATCATCCTCATAAGGTATCTCTACTTATCAACACGTTGTCCTAAAACGACCGAGTCAGTCGCACCAACAACATCCATCACCTGTCCCATAAAGTCTCATACACTCACATTCACATTCTTACCATACACTATGCATCCCACATAGTTTCCTTATCTTGAAAACAACAACCCTAGCCACAAAACCTTTCTCCATGAGACTTTTTGGGCAAACTCGGATCTTCATTCACCACATCACAACCGTCACCACTACACATCTCTCCGTACATACGTGTATATCACTCGAGAATCTTTTCGTCAACAATGTCTCCAACCCACATACTCGTCATCGTATAATTCCAAGCTCCTATCAAAGGAGGTAACTTAGCAACACGCCTCAAAATGGAACTCAAGGGCCATTCACTGACTCTCAAAACTATCTAGCATCACTACAGCTACCAACAGCACCTTACAGAGTAAGGGACCCCCTAAACACAGTCTAAGCTTAGACTTTCTAACACACCTTAGGCTGGAGATTATTACGGTCCCGTCCACTATGCTTCCATCTACTATGCTCCCCTCCATACCCAATCTTGGGGCACACAGCTCATAACATAGCATGGCTTAAGACATAGCATGGCTCATGACGTACATAATCCACAACGTGCCAAAAACCACTCCTCATATCCAATCACAACAGATAACCTTCAATAGGTTTCAAACACCCTATCACACTCATTCATCAAGCTACTAGAAGCACAACACCCAACGGGTAACTACTACAGTCACCCCAACTCACATGGATACAACACACTCCAAGCAATCAGTACTCATCTCGCGGGCTTACACCCACCACAATCACTGATTACTAGGTCACACTCCCACAACCTATGCCACCATCTGGGCCACAACTCATCCTAGCTCTACTGGCATAACACCTAGAGCGAGAAAATTACAACTTTCAACTAGGTTAAACTCAATTTGACCTTCTAAAACAAAGCTATACACTACTCGCCACCTAATCACATCACACCAATACATATTCACATACTGAGGGAAAGCCTCAAAGTAACGTGATAATCCGGGCAACTAATTCAGATTTCTCAAAAAAAGAATGTTGACCAAATGCTTTTTTATGTCGAACCCCAAAGTGGTTGATCGGATGCCAACTGGCATGCCACATCACCACAAGACTCAACCTCGATGATCAAATAAACACATAACATACGCAAAACAATTCAACCGCAAACCCATGCAAGCACACAATTCATGTCGCGTAGTGGTGCCTAATCTCATCAAATAATTCTCATATATTGGTCATCTTAACTTCCCACGGCTCCTAGGTATTCGAACCTAGAGCTCCAATACCATTTGTCACGACCCGAATCCCAGGAACCCGTGAACTCAACCGAAACCATCCCGCATAAAGGTTATCAACAAAAGACTTTCGTTCACTAGAAGATTGAGTTTTAAACTTTCCCAAAAACAACACTTTGTTTTCTTCATGTAACCAAAATAAAAACCTTATTCTAAAGATATACATATATATCGAATGCCAAACCAAATTTTCAATTTTCAACAGTTCATTTACAACACTTATATCATTACAATCATCTACTTCACTTTCTGTACAATCTTAATGTAAATACCAAGGAATATTAGATCTTTCCTCTAGCCTTTTTCCCTACGCATCCTCTGCCCTGCTATTGCCCTGGATCCTCGAAACCTGAAATGGTTTTGTATACATACATGAGCTGAAGCTCGTAGGATAAAGACTAACTCTAATGCTAAGCATGATTTGTGAGGTGTAATAGGTGCAACCGAAATAAAATGCAAGTTTCACCAATTCGTTATTTACTCCCATGCACACACTCACGCACAACAATTTGTTCATTCCATGAGCCTTTTTCAAAACATTCATTTCTTTCACATTTATCCATATTATTATCTCATCACCTGGTTTTTCACAAAAATTATATCACATTTTCATTACCCGATTTATCACAAAATCGAATCACAATAATGAACCGGCGTCGGGTGCATCTTATAGAAATCGCTCCCTATTAATTCCCAATAGGCTACACAAAGCCATTGGGAAATAGATAGCTCTATAACTCACCACGACGCAACATCACATTTCAGGGGCTAACCCGTGGGCATGTGATCCCCATCTTGTGCAAGTTTTCAGTCTTTCACTACGGAGACGCTAGCCCAACTTAATTCATATCCATCCATACGGTTCATTATTCGTTCATAACGTTCAATTTCACAAATCCAGGAGTCCAACCCACAATTGGTTCCTCTCCCAATTACTTTCACACATTATCATTTGATGCCCCTATCAAATTTTCCATTTTATTTTTCTCATCAAATTCCGTTTAAGTATTCAAGTTTCTTTTCATGTCATATGCATTATAACTTTAAGTACACCAGTTCATAGAATTCACACATTTACCGACTTCATAAAGTATCCACAAAAGTAGTTTCATAGCAATCACATCATTTAAAGAAAAAAGGGATGCACCCATCGGAAGCATATATAGATAAGTTTGAAATCCATTTTCCTTTCCAACACTAGATATATTTTAAACGACAACCATGCCAAAACACAACCCTCACATACCCACTTTTACAATCTAAAACCCACTAAAGCTTGCTTCTAATCAACCCGATTTGAAAACAAAAACAAGTAACGAGTTCAAAATCTTTTTCAAATACGTCTAACCGAGGGTTTAATTAGTTTAAAAGGATATTCCAAATTTTTCAAGAGCCAAACCTTTGAACAAAACACCAAAAGTTTTGAAAACAGCTAGACCAATCGATCGGTGAAGAAACCGATCGATCAGTCTCTTACCTGCACAAGAGAACCGAGAGCCTCAAAGGACCGCTCGATAGAACAATCGATCGGTCTATCGATCCATCCTGCTCCAGGTCCTTTTCCAAGCTAAAACTTGATTTTCAACATGTAAAAGATTTTTAAGTATTTTTCAACACATTTTAGGCAAAGAAAAACCCTTTTAAAAGAAGGAATAATCATTCCAAAACCTCCCTTGGGGCATAAAGATTTATATAAAGCAGAAGAAATTCAACCGAAAATCTTTTGTACAATAAACTCTTTAAATCATGATTAACCATTTATTGAAAATCTCAATTTTTCCAAAATTTCATGTTTCCTCAACTCACTCTACAATCTTTAAAGTTAGTTAGAATTCCAACCTTTGTTCATTTTGTATCAAATTACTTTCAATATAACAAAACCCAAACTCCCTAATTTGGTTCGTCTTTCATGAAATCCTTGCATCCTAAATACTTAACATAGAAGTCTTACACTCCGATTTTCTCAAAAACCCAACTCAAGTTAATTTTATATACCTCTCAAGGTAGGGTTTACTCGAATAATAAAAAGTTCACCACAAACCACAACAAAGCACAAAAGAAAGTCTAGATCCTACCTTGAAGACGTGCCACCATCAAGATTCGAATATGTAGTGAGTTCCAAACAATCAAAACCCAACATAAGCGGCTACGGAGGAGCTTTCCAAGAACATCCGCACACTCCTATGGTAGCTCGCGCAAGGAAACGGCAAAATCTCCAGCCCCGACTAACATAAAAACTCTCAAGAACCTCTAAAAGCTAAACCCTAGATCACTCCTAAGCTTTAAAGAGAGAGGAGAGAGAGGAGAAAATGACAAAACTAACCCAAAAATAGAGATTTATAGTCTCTGCTCGACACAGACCGATCGATCGGTCTCGAAACAGCTCGATCGGTCTCCGCGACTACACTATTGGTCTAACTTTGAACAAACATATCTCCTTCATCCGAACTCCAAATAGGGTCGTTCTTGTGCTCAAACTGCAGCCCCAGAAGTCTACTTTCCAATGGTTCAAACCTCATACCAGGATTCATATTGTACAAAACGTTATGGCCAATTTAGTGAAGGTATATCACTTTTCTTCACACACTTTTCATATATTTTTGTCTGAACATCCATTAGAGCCTTATATTGTTCCTCTAACATATCTTTCATGTGTATTCAAACTCAAAACACTCACCAAGATCGAGTTTTAATTCTTACTCCCATCAACACTTAATAATTTCTAAAATAAAACGGGTCAGGGTCTCACATTTCTTAACAACCACTTCCCCTCTGTCTTTTTAAATTGCTAAAAGAAAAAAAATGTACAATACTAAAAAAAAATGCCTAGCTTGGTAACCTCACCAAAAAAAAAAAAAAGTTGCCTAAACTCTAATTCTAAGAATAGAAAATGAAACACGTATGGCTTTTTACAGTGTTTTGGATCCAAGGGCAAAAAACCAAATCAATAAATAATTAGTTTATAATAGCAGTTTATAAATAATCACTTTTTAATTTTTACGATCCATCAATAAATAATAGCACAACTCATGAGAAGTTGCAACAAATGTGCTACAAATTATTAGTTTTAAATTAGTCAAGAAAAATAGAAGTGTGGTCTTCTCGAAAAAATCAAGAAACATAAGATTTTGCAGCAACATTAGCCCTTAAAATTGATAGCTCATGGGTCTTTTTTAGTACATCGTACATATGCCCTTCGTTAGTGTTTTTGTTAACTTTGTCACCGCAAAGAGACCAAATTTTGAACGCTTAAACCCATCATATTCCATTAAAAAGTTATTGAAGGAACCACAAAAAAACTAAGAAAGGTGCAACACACATTCATGCCTCTAATCAAGTTTAATCAAGTAAACTAATCTACCAATTTTCATTACTAATTAACACTCTACCTTTTGAGCCAACAACACTCTTACCTTTTTCTCCTTCAACGCAACAAAAGCTAATATTCTCAAAAGCTGAGATTAAGGAATCAAGGATTAAAATGGCATTTAGGCAGTCCAGAATAAGAATTAGCATTGAAGTGAAGCATGGCACGCAACAATTTTTCTTTCAAACAATTAGAAACATAGAAATTTGCTCAACCTATTAGAAACCTAGGAAATTTTCCCTTCATATTAGTGTCATTTGACGGCAATTTGAAACCTAGGTCATGACTTTAAGAAAGAGCTTCAAACCACCTGATTTAGTTTAAAGCAAGGTGTCAACGTTTTAATTGGACCAAATACCATGAAACTAACTTGGAAATTTTACTGAAGACAAAAAAAGGAAAAGAGGGGAAGGTCGGCAGGCGTGGAAGGCATCAATAATAATCATAGAAACAAATTTAAATGAAAACATACATATATATAATAATGAAAACAATTAATAAGAAAACAAACTCACAGTAGTTGGAGAGCATTTTTGCTCTAAAATAGAGTTATAGAGCATGGGTTGGGGATGCTCTAAGAGAAAAAAAAAAAAAAAAAGAAAGAATAGAGATGTAAAAAAAATATGAACATTAGTGGGAAATGTGAAAGAGAAAATGTCACAACAGGTTGGAAAGAGAAAATGTTTTGCTACAATCAAAACAGCAGTGCCCTATTTTCTTGGTGAGCTACCTCAGAGTTCTATCTACAACAAAAACAATGATCAGTAAAACATTATCTCAATTCTGCACAACAATTAAGATAAATTCTTTTAACATAATTTGAATCTAAGATCCATTCTGCACAACAATTAAGAGATATCTACTACATTGGTTTAGCCCACTGCATTTTTGCAATCCACGATATCAATAAAAATGCTTTTCATGTTTTCCAGTTGAACACATAAATTAAAAAGGAAAGATCATATGAGAAGATTACTCTCGCATGTATGCTAGCATTATAAAAGTTCAATAAAAAAAGGCATAAATTTAAGATTCTCTCAATTACAGCTGATTACTTCTTCAATTATTAACATTAGTTTAATTTCTATGTTCAATTTGAAGGGAAGATGTATACCTAAAATGAATAGAGCACACAATGTTGAACACATAATGGTAGAACATGTAGAACACAATGCATCTATGCAACAAAGATCAAATAATGACTGATAGGACCTTCAAATTCAAGGGGAAAAGGTGAAATTACCATGCCACCAAGAGGGATTTATAATCATCCATTCACACAATTAACAAATTATCATTTTAAAAAATCAGTTAAAGTCAAACCTAATTACTAAAACGACGTCTTATCAAATCCCAGCCCAAAAAAAGCCCCATTTCCAAATCAATAAATAAAAAGAATTTCACCTTCTATTTTCCAGTTTTATACAACCCTCGAGGACAAAATCAATCTGTCCAATGTAATCAAAATAAAATTTTCAATTTTCAATTTTCATAAATCCAAAAAATGTTTTATATAAATCCAAAAAATGTTTTACAAAAATAATAGAGAAAATAAATCCAAAAGAGATTTTTGTCAAAGCAAAATGAAAAGATTAGTGGAAAATCTTTTGATACTAATTCTAAGAAAATGGCAAGCAAAAAATATAGAAAGTGTATCTAAAAGGATTAAAATCTTAATAAAAATCTCCCTACATAATCTTTGGTAGCAGCACCATGATAAAAAAACACCTAAAAGGCCTATTCATCGTAAGACGTTACAAAATTATTAAAGAAATGCCAATATACACCATAGGATAGAATGCAATCTCAAAAGTGTAAAAGTCAATAAGTTTAAACGAACACGCAAAACTCATAACTTTAAATGAACACTTAACCAGTATACACATCTTATCACTTTTCTTTCAATAGAATTAAATCAGTCATAAAAGGTTGCTAATACTTGAGCATGAATGGACGCAAAAATCTGAACACTGCTATATTGGCTTAAGTATGTACAGTATCTAGTTAATTTGGCTTAAGTATGTACAGTGTCTAATCAATTCATTTTGGCTTTATTAGTCTGGAAATGAAGGCTTAATATGATATCAAACATGCACCTAATGGAGTGTTGAGAGAGAGTTGGATACTGCTATATTGGGTTTGCTGCTTTGGGGATGGATTGTGTTTGCTAAGAGGTGGAAAGTTCATACGATTTTTTGCACACCAATTTCAGATTTTTTGCACGCCAAATCCATTAACACCATTTTATCCAAAACACCATACATAAAGGCATCAAGAAGGGATATCTAAAAGCACACAGTGGATCTTGCAAATTGTTAACGTATTACACGTATAAGTGGATTTTTTAGTCATGTCAGATTTAGATGAGCATTTACCCAATGCCCAAGACCGAGATAGAAAACAAAGAAGATCGAACTCTAAAAAGCTAGATGTACATGTTTTACGCTTGTTCGGGTTCGAAAGAGGTTTGTTTGGCAAGTGTTTCGGCTATAAAACCTGTTTAGTAGCAAAAAAAAATTTGAGAAAATTCCAGTGAGAATTTCAGTCGACTGAATTCAGTCAACTGAAGGAGTGAGTTCAGTCGACTGAGAGGGGTTTTTGGTGGTTCAATCGACTGACCAGGAGGGTCCAGTCGACTGGACTTGAGGCGGTGCGATATTTTGGATTTCCAAAAGGTTTTTTAGTCTACTTGATTGGGGGTCCAGTCGATTGAACTAAGTGTTTTTGGCGTTTTTGGCGTTTTTGGCGTTTTTGGTGTTTTCTACAAATATCATGCCTTGAAGATATTTTGAGATATTTTGTTTTCAAGATTTGGTTTCTCTCTCCTGAAACCTCTACCTTCTCTCTAGACTTTGATGGGCCCGGGACTCGATTTTCAGCGTTTAGACAGCGGATCCTCGCTATTGGTGCCAGGGGCTTCACATATATCTGGAGAGATTCTCGTTTCGTCGAGGTTCAGTTTTCGAAGAGTTGAATTTTGACCCAACGAGGTAGGATTCTAGACCCTACTGCTATATAAGGGTGTTATATGTAATTATATGTGTTTTCACCGGGTAGAAAATACATTAAATGCTATATTTATGTTTAAACCTTGGTTTTTTGGGTAAAAAGCATTTTTCGCTTTTTGTGGTTTATTACATCTTATGACATGTGGATGTTGGGTTTTAAAAAGGTGTTCTTGAAAATGGTGAAAAATGGTGATTTTACGAAAAATCTCGACAAATCATGTTTTGGAGATTTGGAGCTAATCCTTGGGGTTGAGTCTTAGTTTTGAAACGTTTTGTTGAAAATGAGAAAAAATATTTTGAAATATTTTTGTTGATCTCCATGTTGATGGATGGATCTATATACATGCTTAATGTATATTTGTGGAAAGGTTTTGGTTTTGTGAAAATGTTTTTCGTAGTTGACCTACGGGTTGATTTTTGAAATAATTCTCTAGATATACCGAGATAGCGGGTATTTGGCACGAGTTATCCTCGGTGTAAGTCTAAAAACGTGCGCAGAGTAGGTGTTTTGTACTTCCGGGCTAGTCCCTGTAAATTAAGCAGTTGGGTGCTTTGTACCCTTGGGTTTCGAGCCCGTAAATTAAGCTTTATGTTGTGGTGGCTTCGTATAGAACTTGTATTTACCTAACCGGTCCTACGATGTGTAGGGATTGGGTAAAGGGGCAGGAGTCTGTAGTTGCTACATCTGTCCCCTTATGACAGAGTTGGTACACATGAATCATTTTACCTTTTTCTCCTTGGTGGTGTGGCCCGAGTGGAGCATACTATTTTATTATATTATTTTCCTCGACTATGTGTTCCGGGTGGAAAATATCTTTTCTCTTTTTCTCGGTGTGTGATCCGAGTGGGAAAATAACGTTTTGGTTACTATTATTTTAATTGTGAAAACGTTATCTGCATTGTTGATATGCATGATTTTGACGATGGAAATGTGGGGTTTTATGAAGTAAAATTGTTTTGAGCCTCGTGTTAGTCTGGTGAAAAACTTGTGATTTTGGGTTGAAAAAACATTTTTGGCTCCTGTGGTTGAGCCTGTATGCTTATGATTGCATATCCTGCTTTACAGCATATGGTCTGTTTCTATTGGATTTCGGCTCACGGTGTAGGATTTTTGTTGTAAAACCTTTTTTAGGTAAGCGTGGTCTTGTAGGTTGACCTGGTGGTGCCCAGAGGAGGTTGATGACAAGATCCTGTTGTCTTGTCTTTGTTAGGTAGTTTATACCTTTTTGTATTTGTTTCATGCTTAGAGATAACATGTTGTAAATCAAATGAGATTCTTATGAATGTATTCATGTTTTAATGCTTTCGAGAGAACATTGGGTTGGTTGTTGTTTTTCGTAGTTTCTTACTACGTTTCGTTGTTGGGACAACAGTTTACAAACGGAATTTTGAAATGATTTAAGCTTCATACAAATTCTTGTGCTTCGAGGAAGATTTTAGAGCAGCCTCAGCTTCTTTTAAAATAAAAAGATTTTCTTATCCAAAACTTGTATTTATTTTTAAAGGCTTAGCTTGTGGGGCTGTAACTGTAGTCTTTTGCCTACTCTTTTAACTCAAACAAATCCTCGGTAGTATGTTTTTACAAATGTTTTGGCCTTATTTGGCTTTCTAGTTTTAATTACCTTTGTTTGGGCAGTTTCGGTGGTTGTTCAGTGGCTTTTCGCATGACCCGAAGTTTGGGGCATGACAACTTGGTATCAGAGCTCTGGGTTCGAATACCTATGAGCTGTGGGTGACGAGGGTGCATCACCTTGTGAGGATGTGTGTGTGTTTAGTTGCCTTTGTTTGGAACATGAGCATGTTGATGTTGTGTATATGTGAGAATGGATGTTAGACCTTAGGATTGATTAGTCTTGCCTTCAGGCATTTGGACTAACAAACTTGGGAGTCAAGTTAGAACCGCGTCTCATGGACGTGATTTCTAGTAAGGAATCTAAGTGGGTTATCCAAAGTGACGCGTCATTCTTGTCGGTTCTCCTCGGTATCGGTGTGGTGTCTGTAAAATCATTGTGGCAATGTGTTAGCATGATTATGTGGTATGTGATAGAAATAACATGATAGATCGACTTTAGGTTGTCGTGTTTAATGTTTTTTTTCTATATAACCTGTACACCTTTAGAGACGACAAGACCATGGCTTGGGTCTTGGTTATGCGACTCAGTTGTTATCAGTTGCAGAGGTACGGTTATGGGTTGAGCGTCGATCGCTTGGTATGTTGTGGAACTCATCAGCGAGTTTGGTTTAGCAGTGTGAGGTTGGCCTTGGTTGGTAAACTGTTAAGTGTTTGAGAAGAGTTTTGTTTAGGTGTAGTCAAAGCATGGTTGATGGCTTTGACTTGGGTAACTGGCTTCTCTGGAGAGTAAGTTACCGAAAGTGGTAGTGGTGTTAAGAATAGCCTTGTGAGTAGAGGTGATGGGGTGTCGAAAACCCTCAGAAATCAGTTAATATGATTGGAGCAGGGATAGTGATTATTCCTTTTGAATTTTTGGTGCACGTGTGATGGATTAGGTACGTCTTGAGTCATGTTATGTCATGAGCTGTATACTTAGGATGGGGTATAGACGGGAACATAATGGATGGGAGCGTAGTAATCCTTGGCCGGGTGTATGTGGAGACAGCAGAACATGAGTGGTTCTAGGACTATCCCTGTCAGCAAGATGTTGATGGTTATCAATAGGATGTTGACGGTAGTTAGAGTAGCATCTAAGGATGTTGTAGGTAGTCAGAGTAGTTCTGATGACCTTGGACGTTGTATACCTCCTTGAGGTGTGAGAGTTAAGTTACGAGTGCGTGAGCTCAAGGATATGGGAATGAGTATGAGTTGCAGTTATGCTAGGAAGAGAATGGGTTATGGCTGCATGGGAATGTGTAAAGGTTCCTGCGACGAGTATTGGTTCTGTGGGCTTCCTACGGGAATGTAGGTTAGTGATTTGGTCAATATCCTAGTGATTAGAAGATCGTGTTTGGGAACTATGCTAGGTTCCTGTGGTTGGCTTAGTGTTGAGATGACGTGTCCTGGGTATGATGTGTTTGGAGGTTGTTTATGTTCTACCTAAGGTTCAGAGATGGGTATGTTGTTTGCCCACAGGAACGTAGTGTGGAGTAATAAGGTTTAGCAGTGTACCGTGTGGTTTGGGTGGCCTGGGGTGATAAGTGAGAAATCGTAGGGTACGATGCCTGTGATCGATGTGTGCTTTGAGTGCAAAAGTGCATAAGGTGTCTGCATGGTTGTGGGAGTTATTAGTAACTCTAAATGAAAGGTCTCAGAATTGGGTTCCCTTTTGTTCATGCTGTGCCTTGGACAATGTGCTCTAGGCGGTGATGTGATTGTGTTTTGCCTAGCAAGAGTTAGGTTGTGTAGTGCAACCTTGTGAAGTGAGGTTTTGGGCACAATGGGATGTGTTGTACTAGGTACGCAGATGGATGGTGTTCACAAAGGTGAATGGAGTCTGAAAGTTGAGAGCTCGGTGTAGTGGACGATTTGAGTATCGTGATCTGGATTGACAGCAGCTGTGTGACTATAGTCAATGTGATCTCGAGGTAGGACTTACAGAGTTCTTAGAGGCTAAGTGTTGAGGAGTACTCCTAGTACGCTACGTTTGGGTCATGGTTTCTTGTTACCCCTTTTCCTTTCCTTTGGATGGAAGGAGAGAGAGAGTTTTCTTGTAGATGATTGTCTGGTGCGAGTTATTTTATCTCGGTTGGATGGAGATGCCAAGTTCTTGACTAGTTCAAGTTTTGGTTGTGTTATGAGACTGTAGAATGTCAGTGGATTTGTACCGATGTTGTGACCCTTGAAGTTGTGACTCAGGGACTTGTGTCGCCATGATTGGGTGATTATAAGATGGATTCTTTATGGATTCGACACGTGGTGTGAGATGCTCTACATCTGAATATTTGTGTGTGTGACCTAGGATCCAATTGCTCCCATGGTTGGGAATCGTAAAGAATTGCATGATTGGGTTGGTATTCTCCAGCGGTGGAAGACCATAAAAGAGTATGTATGTGTATGGTGGGTTTCTGGTAGACTCTTGAGAGTCTGGCCTTTTGTTATGTTTGAGGACTTGGAACTGCTTAGAGTTCTTAGAGTCGAGGAGTGGTTGTCGACTGTGATAAGTGTTGTGGTTCGGCATAACTATTGTTGTGTGAGTAGTGGTCCCGAGAGTATGATGTTGGAGAAGCCTTGGTTGGCGTGGCCTGTTCAGATTGACGCGATCATTTGGTTGGGAATGGGGCTGTGATGAGTTCTAGATGTGAAGAAATTGCTAAGTGTAAGATGCAAGTCTTGGTTTGTGTCTTGGGTCCAAATATTTTGCTATTGTGGACTCAAGGGATTGAGGTATGTGTTATGAGCTGGAGTTGATGTCGGATGATAGTCATCATGTTGTTTTGTCGGACGATGACAATCATGTTTGACTTAAGGTTGATCTGTAGCCTTGGTATCAGTGATCTGATGACGAGGCATTGAGTTGTACAGTAATGTGCAGTGACGTGCTGTTACACGGGAGTTATGATTGAGTTGATATAGGTTGTTGGATACCTATGAGATGTTCTGTCTGCGTGAGCTTGTGGCTGCGATGCCTAATTGGTTTTCGATTGTGTGGAACCTAGAACCTTGTCCCAGACAATGGTGTGCCACCTAGTGTTTCTCCTGAGTGAGAACAATAGTTCGTGATGAAAGATCGGATAAAGGATGAAGGTTTGAGGGTTTGCTGAGATGCAATCTTTGGTATTCCAGGTGAGTTACGTGAGCTTCTCTATGGTGAGCTTCTCTCTAGAGTCGGGTGTTGTGTTGTGGCTCATAGATGGGCGTCGTGTCAGCTTTGAGATGGCATTGTTAGCATCAGTGGGGTGATGATGTTGTATCAAGGTCAGTGGTCGTTTACTGATCGCTAGAACTCGAGTAGAGTTTGTGCGTGGAGCATGCGATTTTGTGTGATAGATGTCAGGGTTTGACGTCGTGTGTTTGGCCTCGTGGAGTTTATCTTTGGTGTGTATTGTAACGCACGATTGAGCCAGCGTGTGGCAGTGAGAATGGGAAGGTAGTCTCTAAACCCTGGAGTAGAGAGTTGTTTTTGGACCTAGTTCCATGGTGGAGTGGTCTTGTATGAGGCGTTCGCTGTCGAAGTGGTTTATGTTTGGCGAGAGTCAAGTTTTGGGGTTTCAGTTGCTGAGGCATGTCTACTATTGCACAGCGTTGCCGGGGTATTTCTGCTATTGTGCAGTACTGCTGGGTTTACACCAGAGGTTGCTGATGATTGATGGGCGGTGTTTGGCTTGCGAAGCAGTGTTGAATTTCGAGGACGAAATTTCTTTAAGTAGGGGAGAGTTGTGAGACCTTGACCTAGTTTATTTTGAGAATAATTTAAGTGTTGACGGAGTTTGAGTTATCCTTTGATCTCGGTATGTTGGGATTTTGTTTCTTCAGAATAGAACAGCATGTGCCTTTGAGTTTTACACTTGTTCGAGTTCGAAAGAGGTTTGTTTGGCAAGTGTTTCGGCTATAAAACCTGTTCAGTAGCATAAAACAATTTGAGAAAATTCCAGTGAGGATTTCAGTCGACTAAAGGGGTGAGTTCAGTCGACTGAGAGGGGTTTTTGGTGGTTCAATCGACTGACTAGGAGGGTCCAGTCGACTAGACTTGAGGTGGTGCGATGTTTTGGATTTCTAGAAGGTTTTTCAGTCGACTGGATTAGGGGTCCAGTCGACTAACCTGAGTGTTTTTGGGGTTTTTGGCATTTCCTAAAAATATCGAGCCTTGGAGATATTTTGAGATATTTTGTTTTCTAGATCTGGTTTCTCTCTCCCGAAACCTCTGCCTTCTCCCTAGACTTTGATGGGCCCAAGGCTCAATTTTTAGCGTTTGAACAGCAGATCCTCGCTATTGGTGCCGGGGGCGTCACATATATTCGAAAAGATTCTCATTTCGTCGAGGTTTGATTTTCGAGGCGTCGGGTTTTGACCCAATGAGGTAGGATTCTAGACCCTACTGCTGTATAAGGGTGTTATATGTAATTATATGTATTTTTACCGAGTAGAAAATACATGAAATGTAATATTTATGTTTAAACCTTGGTTTCGGGTAAAAAGCATATTTTTCGCTTTTCTTGATTTATTACATCTTATGACATGTGGATGTTGGGTTTTCAAAGGGTGTTCTTGAAAACTGTGAAAAACGGTGATTTTGTGAAAAATCTCGACAAATCATGTTTTGGAGGTTTGGAGCTAACCCTTGGGGTTGAGGGTCAGTTTTGAAACGTTTTGTTGAAAACGGGAAAAAATATTTTGAAATGTTTTTGTTGATCTCCATGTTGATGGATGGATCTATATAAATGTTTAATGTATATTTGTGGAAACGTTTTGGTTTTGTAGAAATATTTTTCGTAGTAGAGCTACGGGTTTGTTTTTGAAATGATTCTCTAGATGTACCGCGATAGCGGGTATTTGGCACGAGTTGCCCTCGGTATAAG
>JAULJZ010224938.1:0-17388 GCA_032270985.1 Heliamphora pulchella
TTGAAAAATATTTGAACTTGAAAGCTATACTCTAAATTGTTTGATTTCTTATCCAATAAAGTGTTGTATTTGTTTAACAATAAATTTAATCTTTGTCCACACTTGTTCTTGAATATTTCAATACAAAAGTTTTGCTTATAAATCTAAAACAAAGTTATTTGTGATTTAAATAAGTAATTTTTTTTTATATACTTGTATTTTTAATCTAAAATTTCAAATACTCAATTCACCCTCTCTCTTGGGATTACACACGTAATATCATGGTTAGCCAGGGTATATTTACAGGAACTGTCCTTAGGGGGCAGTGTTCCGAACATGGCAGATGCACCATTCGTCTCGCCGGTGCATGACTAACGAGGTTATCAGCAGCCAACAGTGTAGACTTCTAGGGTCACAGATTGGGGTACTTCAGTTCAATCTGTACGACAGTCGACAGTCCCAGGTTATGGAGGACAGACTAGGATGACGCAGGGCCGAGTGTTTGGCCTTATAAATCCCAGTTCTTCCAAGGCACTGGTTGTGCCTAATGATGCGGCTATTCCTCTAGTGAGTAAAGGTACTTTCTTAGTGTGCAGACATTGGGCCAGCGCTCTTACTGATACGGGAGCATTGTGTTTCTTCATTGTGAGGTTGGTGACAGACACCATGGGTTGTGTTCTGGGTGTAGCGACATCGGTTGGTGAGGATGTGATGTTAAGACGAGTAGGTAAGTCCTGTGTCTTTAAGGTAGTTAGCAGTTGTTTAGAGTCCATGACCATGTTTGATCGTATCGTAAGAATGGTTTGACTGACTACCTCTCTTGCTTGTGTCGATTTTGATCGACGAGGTCATTTTCTTTTGAACTTATGGCAAATTTCGGGGATGAAATTCCTTTAAGGGGGTAGAGTTATGAGACCCTAACCCATTTGTTTTGGGGTTTTTTGACTCATTGTTTTTCATTTTTGTTATGGCATGTTTATAAGCGTTTTATGCATGATCGGGCTTAGATATGCATGTTGGGTTAGATCCCGGGACCGTTGAGCGTTGTGGTGCGAATTTCAAAAAAACAGAAGATATTTTCCTGGCATATAAATATCTAGCCTTAGATATTTATTCCAAGATATTTTTCTCTCTCTACTTTTGAAACCAACCAAAACCTCTGTCTTCTCTCTAACATCTCGGGAGCCCGATGCTTGGTTTTTAACGATCTGATAGATAATCCTTACTATCGGCACCGAGGGCTACACATTTATCCAGATGAAATCTCATTTTGATGTAGTTCGCTATTCAAGGTGTCGTGTTTTTGACTCAACGAGGTAGAACCCTAGACTCTCATGTCTTAAAAGGGTGCTACGTGTAATCGTATGTGTTTTTACCGTTTTAAAATGCATGAAAAATTGGTTTATGTTTTGAAAAGTTGGGTTTTGGTTCAAAATCATTTTTGGTTGATTTCGGTTGGATGAAACGGGTTTTGAGGCGTTTCTTTCGGTGTTTCTTTGTTATTTTGGGCTTGTGTATGTCTGAGGGTAACAAAAGGGAGTTCAGATGCTTCGATTTTGGGGTTAGAAGGCTGGATCCGTAGCTAGGGTTTCGTTTCTGCCATGGTCCAGTCGACTGGACTAGGTGATTCAATCACTAGGTCAACAATGTGATGATCCAATCGACTCGAGGTGAGGATCCAGTCGACTGACCTAGGTTTGGGTTTTTCTGTGTTTTTCAGTATCTTTTCAGTCGACTGAATTACGAGGTTTAGTCAACTGAACTCCTGTTGGGGCTGTTTTGGTTGTTTTGAGAGGTCGTGTGGTGGCTTTGGGGGTCCTTTGTTGTTTCGTTGTCATCCTTGGGGGTGACATGGTTTTGCTAATCGAGGTGTTGGTGCATGGTTAGATGCGAGGTGTTGGTGCATGGTTAGAATCGAGGTGTTGGTGCATGGTTGTGTGCGTGGTGTTTGTACATCATTGGGTGTTTATACATCATTGTACATCTTCTAAAAAGGGGGTTTTGGAAAAAGATGGTATTTTGTGAAAACGTTTGTGGAAACCGTGTGGCGAGAGGTTTGGAGTTGGCCTTCGGGTTAGGTTTTGTTTTGTAGGAGGTCATCCAGGTGAGTGGACGTCGGGTTGTGTGGCATGTGATGTCGTGTCGGGTTGCGCGACTGAGATCTCGAGACGGGTGTGTGGCATGTGATGTCGTACCGAGGTGTGTGGCATGTGATGTCGTAACGGGTTATGTGGCGAGGGGCATCGTTATGCGAAACGCAGTGTTTATGCGTGATTTTATGCATTTAAACTCTACTTTTATTCATACATATTGCAGGACAGATATGTGGTCTTGGTGTATCTAAAACTTTGATTTTATTTATGCGTGTGTGTGTAGAGTGATATGGACAGAAAAGTGGTCCGATGAACGTTTGCTCTGGTTAACGATGGACGAAAAAGTGATCCGATAAATGTTAACTCTGGTTAACAATGCATATGCGTGCGTAAGAATCTGAAGGACAAAAAAGTGGTCCAAACGATGCATCTGTGTGCGGGTATCTGAAGGATGAAAAAATAATCCTAGAGATGCATGTGTTACGTGTGTTGCGTGTGTTGCGTGGGTGGTATTTGTTAACTCTGGTTAACAATGTATAATGAGGGGCGTATATTAGTCCTACGGGAAAAATCCGTGAAGATGCATGTGTTGCATTGTATGGATGGCATGTGTTGCGTTGTGAGAGTCGATGGTTATATCTAGGTTGCATGTGGGCCTCTTGAGAGTTGATATATATATATATATATATATATATATATATATATATATATGTGTGTGTGTGAAATTAAGATTTGAGTGGGGTTTTGGAGAAAAGTGGAGTATATGGATTTCTATGTTAAGAGTTTAGGATACAATGGTTTCAGGAAAATGAACAAAGATTGGGGAGTTTGGGTTTTGTTATATTGAGGTAAATTAATACAAAATTAACTAATGTTGGAATTCAAGCTAAAGTGAAAGATGGTAGAGCCATTCGATAAAGCATGAAATTTTGAGAAAAATTGGGGTTTTTGAGAAATAGTTATGCATGGTTTTAAGAGAATATCGTATGAAAAGGTTTCGGATTGTTTTGCTCCACGTAAACTTTATGCTCCAAGGGAGATTTTAGAATGATTTGTCTTTTTAAAAAAGTAAATTCTTAGCCCAAAATGTGTTAAGAAAGTATGAAAATGAAAAATCAATTTTTGGCTTGAAAAAGGACCTAGAGCAGGACGGATCGATAGACCGATCAATCGGTCTATCGAGTGGTCCTTTGACGCTCTCGGTTCTCTTGTACAGGCAATAAACCGATCAATCGGTCTCTACACCGATCGATCGGTCTAGGCTATTTTCAAGATTCTAAAGTTTTGTTTAAAGGACTTGGCTCTTTGGAGCCGTGAACCTAGTTTTCTGAACTATTTTTTTTACATGAATTAAACCCTCAGTTGGGCACATTTTGAAAAACTTGAAACTTGTTGTTGGCATTCCTTTTGAATCTGGTCAATTAAAATAAGCATTGGTGGGTTGTCATTTGTAAGTGGATATATGAGGATTATGGTTTGACATGGCGATAACTTTAAACCCCAAGCTTTTGAAAAGGAAAATGGGTTTCAAACTTGTTTGTATGTGCATATGATGGGTGCTTTCCCTTTTTCTTCAAATAATATGATCACTATTGTATCAATCTTGTGTTGATACGTTATGAAGTTGGTAAATAATATGTGGGTTGTGAGAACTTGTCTATTGAAGTGGTGATGCATGATGCATGAGACGTGGAAGAAAATTTAAATAGTCAAACGGAATGCGATTTGAAAATGAAATGAATGATTTGAAATGTGAATCAAAATGAGAATATCTGAAAGTGATTGGGAGAGGAACGGGATGTGGGGTTGGACTCCCAGGTTTTTTTTTAATGATAATATTGATAAATAATGAACCGTATGGATTGATGTGGATTAAGTTGGGCTTGCACAGCTGCGCAGAGAAAGGCTAAAAACTTGCGCAAGATGGGGACCACATGCCCACGGGTTAGCCCCCAAAATGTGGTGTTGCGTCGTTATGAGTTATAGAGCTATCAATTACCTAATGGCTTCTCGTAGCCTATTGAAAATTAATAGGGAGGGGTTTCTATAAGCTGCACCCAGCGTCGGTTCATTAGTTGTAATACAATTTTTGTGAAAAATTGGGTTTATGAGAGAAAAATGTGAATAACGTGGAAGAAAAGAATGATTTGAAACGGATTCAATCAATGTGGTTAATGTAATAAAGAAGTAACATGATGAAAAATAAGCGAAGAAATGGGCTTAATTTGTGTGCGAGGGTGTGTGCGTGTAAATGATTAATAAATTGGTGAAACATACAATTTACTTCGATTACACCCATCACACCTCACAAATCATGCTTAGCACTGGAGTTAATCATTACCCTACGAGCTCCGGCTCATGTTAGTGTACTAAAACATTTCAGGTTTTGAGGATCAGGGGCAATACTGAGCAAAAGATGCATTTTGGGAAAGGCTAGAAGGAAGCTCTAGTATTTCTTGTGTATTTGGTATTTCATTTGTACATAAGGTTAAATGAATGATTGTAGTGATACTATTTCTGCACACGAACCCATGAAAATTTAAAGCATATGTTTGGTTTTGATATATATATATATATATATATATATATATATATATATATGACATGAGAAAATGGTTACTTAAAGAATAATTTATTTTCTTAAACATGTTTGAACTCAAACCTATAGTGAATGAGAGTTTTTGGTTGATGGCCATTATGCGGAACGGTTTGGGGTTGATTCACTGATTTTCAGGGTTTGGGTCGTGACAAATGGTATCAGAGCTCTAGATTCGAATACCTAGGAGCCGTGGAAAGTAACGATAACCTTCATATGTGAGTTATTGATGAGATTAGACACCACTACACGGCATTAATTGTGTGCTTCGATGGGTGTGCAGTTGAATTGTCTTGCACATGTTATGTGTTTATGTAGGCATGGAAGGTTGAGTCTTAGGATGACGTGGCATGCCAGTTGGCATCCGATCAACTACTTAGGGGTTCGAAATAGAAAAGTGTTTGGCCTATGATGTTCTTTTTATGAGAAATTTGAATTAGTTGCAGATTATCGCATTACTCTGAGGCTTTCCTTCGGTATGTGAATATGTGTTGATGTGATGTGACTAGGTGGCGGGTACTGTGTAGCTTGGCTTTAGAAAGTTAAGTTGAGTTTAACCTAGTTAGGAGTTGTGATATCCTTATTATAGGAGTTATGCCAGTGGGACTGAGACTAGTTGTAGTCTACATGGTGGTGTAGGTTGTGGAAGTGCGACCCGGTGGTCTGTGATTGTGGTAGGTCTAAGCTCGGGAGATGAGCATTGATTGTTCAGAGTGTGTTGCACCCATGTGAGTTGGGGTGACTATAGTTAGTTACCCATTGTGTGTTGTGCTCCCAGTAGCTTGATGAATGAGTATGGTAGAGTGTTTGAAATCTCTTAGGGGTTGTTTGTTGAGATTGGATATGAGGTGTGGTTTTAGGTGCGTTGAGGATTATGTACTTGAGTCGTGCTATGTCATGAGCCATGTACCCTAGAATGGGTATGGATGGGAGCATAGTGGATGGGAGCATAGTGGACGGGAGCGTAATAATCTCCAACCTAAGGTGTGTTAGAAAGTCTAAGTTTAGGCAGTGTTAGGGATATCCCTTACCCTACAGGGTGTTTTTGGTAGCTATAGTAGTGTTAGATAGTGTTGAGAGTCTGTGGATGACCAGTGAGTTTCTTTTGAGGCATGTTGCTAAGTTACATCCTGTGATAGGAGTTGGAAGTTGTACGATGATGAGTATGTGGGTTGGAGATATTGTTAACAGATAGATTCTCGAGTGATATACACGTATGTACGGAGAATGGTGTCTTGGTGATGGTTGTGATGTGGTGAATCATGATCCGAGTTTACTCGAAAAGTTTCATGGAGAAAGGTTTTGTGACTAGGGTTGTTGTTCTCAAGATTAGGAGACTTTGTGGGATACATTGTGTATAACAAGAATGTGAGTATGAGTATGTGAGATTTGAAGGGTGTGTGGTAGACCTTATCGGTGCGGCTGACTCAGTCATTTTAGGATGACGTGTTAATGAGCAGAGACTCCTTAAGAGGATGATGGTAGTGGTCAGTATCTGGCTTAATGTCTAGATGTGGTGGTGTTGTGTTACCCTTAAGGGGTGAGTGATAGGGTGGTGCCTCTAGTCTAGAGTTTATAAGTAAGGATCGTTTTGTTCGTGTGGCGTGTAGTCGCCTTCATGATTAGATAGCTATGCGCTGGTGGTACGCGTATAGTGACATAAGAGACAAGTGTTCCCAGTTGAGCATTTTGTGTTTTTTGATAGATGTATAGGAGTTGTGAGCTAGAGACAATAGCCTGGTTTTTGCCTACTTGTTTGGTTGTTACCTACCTTTTTGAGAATTGAGTTAGTATGATGCGACCCGTAAGTAGATGTTCTAAAGTGGTGTGAGTATGAGTGGTGTTATACTTTGGTGGATAGACGATGAGGGTCTAGTAGACGTGTGAGATGCATCGTTGGGATGTGAAGGAGTGAATAATAGTTGAAATGCTTGAGGGAAGATTAGAGTATGAGGATCTATTGTGACGAGGAATATACTCATAATGAATGGTGACCTTAAGAGGTAGTGACATGGAGCGAGAGCCTAGAGCCTACTCGTAGTTTTCCAAGCTGGAGAAATGTTCTGTGGTTGATTAACCAGTGAGATTGTTCTTCTTTGGTGGAAATTAAACGCTGGGATCGTAAAAGTGTGGGTTCATTTGCCCATGGTTCCTTAAAGAGCCCGTTTGCTTTACCCTGCAAACTCGAGCGTTTAAAAATGTAACCTAATTTGTATGAAATGTTGATAGCTTTAACTTTCATTGAGAGAGATTTCAAGAGAGTTTAGTGATTGAATTGTTTATGTGGTAAAATTCTCAAGTATTAGTTTTGTGGGATTCTTATAAGAATGCAGGTTCGTGGTTTGGTCGTTATTCCCGTGATTAGGAGATCATGATTGGGTACCGTGCTGGGTGCATGACGTTTGAAAGGATCATAGAAAAGTTTGATAGTGTGGTTGGCCTAGTGCTGAGACGGTGTATCCTAAGTGGGATATGTCTGGAGGTTGTTTATATTCAATCTTAGGTTTAGAGATGAGTATGTCGTTTACCTATGGGAACAAAGTGTGGAGTAATGAGGTTCAGCAATATATTGTGTGGTTAAGGTGGCCTGGGATGATAGACGAGGAAACATGGGTTAAGATATCTGCGATAGATGTATGCCCGGAGAGCGAAAGTGCGAGAGGCGTCAGCATGATCGCGAAAGTTATTAATAACTTTCGATGAAAGGTCTCAGAATTGGGTTTTCTTTGTCTGGTGCCATGCACTTTCTATGTGAGTTGCTTGGACACTAGGCTCGAGGTTGTGACATAGCTGTGAGTTGCCTAGTGAGAGTTTGGTTAGTCAAGTGTAACCTTGTGAAGTGAGGTCTTGGCGCAATGGGATGTGTTATGCAAGGTAAGGATTGATGGTGTTCGTGTGTACGGATGAGGTTTGAAAATTATTTATCGTTGTGTGCAGCTTGTTTTGGGTGGTATGGGATATGGTTGCATCTCTAGTTCTCAGTGGAATGGGAAGTTTGTTGGACTCTTGCGGCTGGGTTATTCACGTGGTAGGTTTTTGATAGACTTTTATTAGTTGGAGTTTGTGTTTTGTTTAAGGCTCAAGCTACTCAGAGTTCTTAGAGTCGAGGAATGGTCGTCAACTGTGGTAAGTGTTGTGTTTTGGACGTAACCTTATGTTCGGATTGTAGCCCTAAAAATGTGATAAGACATGAGTCAGGAAGGATTCGATGTTTTAGAAAACTTAATTACAATAACCTGTCGAGACTGACATGATGGTTTGGTTTGGAATGGAAGGGCCGTGATGAGTTCTATATAAGAAGAAGTTGTTAAGTATGAGAGACAAGCCTTGGTTAGTTACTTGACGTATAAGCCACGGGCTTAACTACTCTGCCATTATGATTTAAGGGATCGACGTAGGTGTTATGAGTTTGGGTTGACGTCGGATGACAGTGATCATGTTTGATTTGAAGTTGATATGTAGACATAGAATCAATGACTTGAGGGTGAGATATTGAGTTGTGTAGTGATGTTCTGTTCCCCAAGAGATATAATTGGGTTTGAGCGAGTTAGTAGATA
The DNA here is from genome assembly GCA_032270985.1 of Heliamphora pulchella. Taxonomy (NCBI): domain Eukaryota; kingdom Viridiplantae; phylum Streptophyta; class Magnoliopsida; order Ericales; family Sarraceniaceae; genus Heliamphora; species Heliamphora pulchella. The sequence goes on from JAULJZ010224938.1 coordinate 8,226, forward strand.
CCTGTGAGGTGTTATATCTACATGGTGTATCTAGTCTAAGTAATTCGTTGGGGTCAGGTGACCGTGTTGATTTTGTAGCTGTGATGCCGGGTTGGTTCCCTATTGTGTGAAATCTTATCTTGGGATAAAGAATGAAGGTTCAGATGAAGTGCGTTCTTGTATATTCCAAGTAAATTAAGTGAGATTTTCTCTAGAATAGGGTATTTGTGCTGTTGCTCATGGATGAGCGTTTTATCACTCCCAGTCACGGCATTGTTAGCATAAGCAGGATAACAATGTGGTATCAAAGTGAGTGGTCGTCAGTCAATTGTCAGAACTTGAGTAAGGTTTGTGTGAGTAACCTGTGACTTCGTGTGTTTAGACTCGAGGAGATAGTCCAGGGTGTGAATTATGAGGTGTAATTAAGCCAGTATGTGGCAGTGAGAACGGGGGTGGTAGTCTCTATGTCCTGGAGTAGAGAATGTTTGGGACCTGGACCCATGGTGGACTGGCCTCGTGCTATGCATTTATCGCGAGAGTGGAATGTGTTCGGTGAGAATTGTGTATCGAGATTCTGGCTATGTGAGTTATATCTTAATTTGACGTTGTATGGGTAACAGTAGCTTCAGTGGGGACTTTGCGCGCGTGGGCAGCCTCTATGACGATCTATTCTTCAAAGATGTGTTTCTGTCTAGTGGTGACAGTCTTGGGATTTCTATGGTTGGGTTGGCATCAGAGATTATTGATAGTTGATGGGTTGGTGTTTGGCTTGAGATTCAGTATTGAATTTCAGGGATGAAATTCCTTTAAGGGGGGAGAGTTGTGAGACCCTGACTTATGTTATTTTAAAATCAATTAAGTGTAGATGGGAGTATGAATTAAAACTTGAGCCTGGTAATGTTTGAAGCTTGGATACACACGAAAGATATGTTAAAGGAAGAATATGAGGTTCTAATGGATGTTTGGACAAAAATATGTGAAAAACGTTTGAAATAAAGTGACATACTTTCACTAAATTGGTCATAACATTTTGTACAAAAGGAATCCTGGTATGAAGTTTGAACCATCGAAAAGTAGACTTCTGGGGCTTCAATTTAAGCACAAGAATGACCCTATTTGGAGTTTGGATGAAAGAGATATGTTTGTTCAATGTCGGATTAACAGTGCAACCGTGGAGACCGATCGAGCGGTCTTGAGACTGATCAATCGGTCTATGTCGGGCAAAGGCTATAAATTTTAGAATTTGAGTTGGTTTTGTCATTCTCTCTTATCTCCTCTCTCTCTAAAAGCTTAGGGGTGATCTAGGGTTTTTGCTTTGGGGGCTCCTAGGAGCTTTCCATGTTCGTTGGGGGTCGAGACCTTACCTTTTCCTCGAGCGAGCTGTCGTTGGAGAGCGCGGATAGGCATTAGAAGCTCCCATGATGTTACGCGTGTTGGGCTTTGGCGAATTGGAGTTCACACGAGGCATGATTCTTGATGGTGGAATGTCTACGAGGTAAGATTTGGACTTTCCCTTGTGATTTGTTATGGTTTGTGTCGATTACTTTTCATTAGAGTAATCCCTACCTTGATATATATATATATATATATATATATATATGAAATTAAGATTTGAGTGGGGTTTTGGAGAAAAATGGAGTATTTGGATTTCTATGTTAAGTGTATAGGATACAATGGTTTCAACGAAATGAACAAATATTGGGGAGTTTGGATTTTGTTATATTGAGATAAATTGATACAAAATGAACTAACGTTGGAATTTTAGCTAAAGTTAAAGATGGTAGAGCCATTCGATAAAACATGAAATTTTGATAAAAATTGGGGTTTTTGAGAAATAGTTAAGCATGGTTTTAAGAGAATATCGTACGAAAAGGTTTCGAATTGTTTTGCTCCATGTAAACTTTATGTCCCGAGTGAGATTTTAAATGATTTGTCTTTTTAAAAAAGTAAATTCTTAGCCCAAAATGTGTTTAAAAGTATGAAAATTCTTCTAAAGTGTTGAAAAACTAGTTTTTGGCTTGAAAAAGCACTTGGATTAGGACGGATTGATAGACCGATCGATCGGTCTATTGAGCGGTCATTTGATGCTCTCGATTCTCTTGTGCAGGCAAGAGACCAATGAATCGGTTTCTACACCGATCGATCGGTCTAGGTTATTTTCAAAATTCTGAAGTTTTGTTTAATGGACTTGGCTCTTTGGAACCGTGATCCTAGTGTTTGAATTATTTTTGTTTTACATGAATTAAACCCTCAGTTGGGCACTTTTTGAAAGACTTGAAACTTGTTGTTGGCTTTTGTTTTGAATCTAATCAATTAAAATAAGCTTTGGCGAATTGTGGTTTGTAAGTGGGTATAGGAGGATTATGGTTTGACATGGTGATAGCTTTAAACCCCAAGCTTTTGAAATGAAAAATGGGTTTCAAACTTATTTGTATATGCATATGATGGGTGCTTTCCTTTTTTTTTTCAAATAATATGATCACTATTGTATCAATCTTGTGTTGATACGTTATGAAGTTGACAAATAATATGTGGGCTGTGAGAACTTATCTATTGAAGTGATGATGCATGATGCATGAGACATGAAAGAAAATTTGAATAGTCAAACAGAATGTGAATCAAAATGAGAATTTCTGAAAGTGATTGGGAGAGGAACGGGAGGTGGGGTTGGACTCTCGGATTTTTTTAATGATAATATTGATGAATAATAAATCGTATAGAATGATGTGGATTAAGTTGGGCTTACACAGCTCCGCAGTGAAAGACCGAAAAATTACGCAAGATGGAGACCACATGCGCACGGGTTAGCCCCGAAAATGTGGTGTTACGTCATGATGAGTTATAGAGCTATCTATTACCCAATGGCTTCTCGTAGCCTATTGAAAATTAATAGGGAGGGGTTTCTATACGCTACACCTGGCACCGGGTCATTAGTTGTGATACGATTTTTGTGAAAAATCGGGGTATGAGAGAAAAATGTGAATAACGTGGAAGAAAAGAATGATTTAAAATGGATTTAATGAATGTGGTTAATGTAATAAAGAAGTAACGTGATGAAAAATAAGTAAAGAAATGGGCTTAATTTGTGTGCATGGGTGTGTGCGTGTAAATGATTAATAAATTGGTAAAACTTTTATTTTACTTCGATTGCACCCATCACATCTCACAAATTATGCTTAGCACTAGAGTTAGTCTTTATCCTACAAGCTCCGGCTCATGTTGGTGTACTAAAACATTTCATGTTTCGAGGATCAGGGGTGATACCAGGTAAAAGATGCTTTTTGGGAAAGGCTAGAAGGAAGCTCTAGTATTTCTTGTATATTTTGTATTTCATTTGTACATAAGGTTAAATGAATGATTGTAGTGATACTGTTTCTGTACACAAACCCTTGAAAATTTAAAGCATATGTTTAGTTTTGATATATGTGTATGACCTGAGAATACGGTTACTTAAAGAATAATTTATTTTCTTAAACAAGTTTGAACTAAACCTATAGTGAAATGAGAGTTTTTGGTTGATGGCCTTTATGCGGGACGATTTGGGGTTGATTCATGGGTTCCCTAGGTTCGGGTCGTGACATAGCTTGACTACGAAAACATTTAAAATCATACATTAATCTGTACAAAACATTCAACGGCCTTCCGCCACATCGTTCCAAATCAATGAAAAACGACCAACACCTTTCAAAGATTTCACCGTTTCAACCAAATCATTCAAAATCGTGACTCAACCCTGAAGGTTAGCCCCAAACCTCCCAAAAATTAGGTTTTCATAAGTTTACATAAATCCCTTCATTTTCAAACCACCTTTTTGGAAATCACAGACATCCACACGTCCACTAACAAGTAATAAACCAAAAGATATGCAAAACATGCGTTTTGCCTGACCAAACATGATTTAAACATAAAATCCAACATTTATAGCATTTTCAAATGGTAGAAAAGCATATAATCACATGTAGCATCCTTAAAGACAAGATAGTCTAGTGTCCTACCTCGTTGAGTCAAAAACTCGACGCCTCGAACTCTGTGAAAAACGAATTTCGTCGAAACGAGATTTCGTCCAGATGAACGTGAAGCCCCCGGCACGGATACTACGGATCCGTTATCCGATCGCCAAAAACTAAGCCTGGCCCCACCGAAAAACTAGAGAGAATTTCACGCCCCAAACATCCGGGTCACGTGAAAAGCCCACCAAAACACCTATTTAAGAAAATAGGTTTTACAGTTAGAAATCAAATATAACATCTGAATAAAATTCTCACAGTTGTACTCTCATAAAACTGTAAACATGTATTCTCATACATGAATAAGTATATCGTCAAAAGGCGTACAAAACTCACCTTCTGAAACAGGCATCACATGTCAAAGGTACATGTACCAAATAGGAGAAACTACAACTAATCTTCTGTCTCAACGGGCATCTCGATCATCTCCTCACATCCACCTGAAAAAGTCTTCAAAAAAACCCACCACGTGAGCCAAAGCTCAATAGGAACAGACTATAAAGCTGTAAAGCAAGATATGCAATCATATGGTGGGAGCTAGCTCAACCACAAAAGCCAACACAATTTTGTCACATAAACCACCTGTTTTCCATCTGAAAACTATCATTTTCATCCTTGAAACTATGCATATAAACCTGAGAGTTATCATGCCACAGTTAAGGGAAAGTAGTAAAACAACATTCTCCACTCGGGACAACAATCAACCGAGGAGACAAGATAAATGAGATCCTATGTACCGACTCTGCCATACCCGACAAGGTAACCGCTATAGACTCCTGCCCATTATCCTAGGCCTGAACCACTGAAGGTTAGCTAGATAATGACAAGTTCTATTCGAAGTTACGACAATGTAAAACTTAGTTTACGGGACTGCCCCCGATGGTATTAAGCACCTGATAACCACTTAGTTTACGGAACCATAGCCCGAGGGCACTAAGCACCCAACCACCTCGTTTACGGGGACTAACCCGAAGGCACGTGGGTCACTACGCTGCGCACGTTTCTGGACTTTCACCAAGAAGCAATGGAAGTCCACTCATAAACCCATTGTCCCGGTACATCTATGGATAACATTTCAAAGCCAACCCACAAGCAGATATACAACATATGTATAAATATGTGATCCAATCCATGAACCATGGAGATTAAACCAAAACATGTAAACACATATTTTTATCAAATCATTTTAGAAGTTGACACTCAACCCCACGGGCTAGCTCCAAACCTTCAATAAACACGTTTTCCCATAACTCCGTTTTCAAACCAGCCATTTGAAAATCAATCACCACAAGCAAGATTTCACAAATCTATCGCCTGTAAAACCATCCCGGGAAAGTGATGGAAGCCAAAAACCCAACCACCGAACCACCAAAATAATACCCTCAGCCCTCACAGGAGTTCAGTTAACTGGCCCAAGCCCCCAGTCGACTGAAATAGGCACTGGAAAAAGGAAACCAAAACAGAAAGAACTTCAGTCGACTGACCCCCCATGACCAGTCGACTGAACTCACCAAAAGATGATCCAGTCGACTGGACTTATGGGTTCAGTCGACTGAACCAGCCCAGAAAATGTTTTTGGCTACGGGTTCTTTGGTTTTTTACATCCAAACCTCAAATCAAACTTCCAAACTCTTGTTTATGATACCCACAAGGATATGCATGCCCAAGCTTACCATAAAGCCACAAAAGAAACCCTCAAAACACGGTTTCATCCACCCGAACGCCGAAAAACGGTTTTAACCCAAAACTGGATCTAAAACATAAATTATCTTTTCATACATTTTTAAATGGTAAAATAGCATAAGATTACATATATATATCCCTTATATAACAATAGAATCTGAAATCCTACCTCGTTGGGTCAAAAACCCGATGTCTCGATCCACGTGTAAATTCGAGTTTCGTCGGAATCCAATTCTGACTGGATGGATGCGAAGCCCTCGATGCCGATACCAAGGATCAGTAGTTGGTTTATCAAAAACCTAGCTCCGGGCCCTCGAGAAGTTAGAGAGAAGGCAGAGAGAATTTAAAGGAAACTTAGGAGTTAAGTTTTTAAAAATTTCTTTTAGAAAATATCTAAGTTCCGATATTTATAGACCTCCAAAATATCTTTTTTTTTTTGAATTTTTGAAATTTGCACGGCAACATCCTATAACCCCGGGAACCAACCCCGCATGCTCAGATAAATATAAAAATGCATCAAAACGAGTAAATCATACACCGCAGACATATATATGCAAAACACAACATATATACATATAAGTCTCAAAAAGAGACGGGTCCGGGTCTCACAACTCTCCCCCCTTAAGGAATTTTGCTCCCGAAATTCACTACAAGGTCACAAAAGGAAAAGCTCTGGGTATCTAGCACGTATCTCAGACTCCAGCTCCCATACAGCCTCTTCAACCCCGTGATGAAGCCATAAGACCTTGACATAAGCAATGGTTCTGTCCTGCAACACTCGCTCCTTTGTGTCAAGAATCCTCATAAGTGGCATCCTCCTCAACCCGCAGCTTAGCCCAATCTATCACACGTGAAGGATCAGGCTCGTACCTCCAAAGCATAGAAACATGAAACACGTTGTGCACAGATGCTAACTGAAGTGGTAAAGCCAGTTGGTAAGCAACCTCTCCAACCTTGTCAAGGATCTCAAATGGTCCAATGAAGCGCGGTGATAGCTTCCCGCTACGACCAAACCTCATCAGATCTCTACATGGTGAAACCTTTAGAAACACATGGTCCCCCACTGCAAACTCCAAAGGTCGTCTTCTCTAATCTGCATAACTCTTCTGGCGACTCTGCACTGTCAATAGGCGCTGGCGTATCACAGCAACCTTTTCTGTCGTCTCCCGTACCACGTCTGGCCCGAAGACTATGGTCTCTCCCACATCTGTCCAACACACGGGTGATCTACATGGTCTGCCATACAAAGCATCAAACGGTGCCATCCCAATACTGGACCGATAGTTGTTATTGTATGAAAACTCTGCTAAAGGTAGATGATCCTCCCACAAACCTCTAAAGTTAAGGACACAAGCTCTCAGCATATCCTCTAGAATCTGTGTGGTCCTCTCTGACTGGCCATCCTTCTGGGGGTGGAAAGCAATACTGAACATCAAGTTCGTCCCCAAGGCCTCCTGCGGACTCTGCCAAAAGCGCGAAGTGAAGCACGGATCTCAGTCTGTCACGCCCCAAACTCTAGACCACGTGAAACACCTAAAAACAACCAGATAAAACCCAACCCGAGAATACACTCTCAAAGGTAAACCATACATGCATTGTATATAAGTGCCAAACAGCATACATTACAAGACTCCAACGCTGAGAAAACATGTTACAACATACATGTAACAAAACTAACAAAAAGGAAGACTACATATCTTCCGCCTCCTCAGCAACCTCCAGATCACCCTACTCGATTGGTACCTGAAAACATTTTATCCCACACCGTGAGCCAAACCTCAGCAGAAACTAGACAAGCATGCAGTATAAACAAAACATGCTAGGAAACCGAAGTGCAGGTTTAGACTCTCTTTCAAGCCTTGAAAACAGTTTTCACATTCAAACGGGAAAGCGAGGATACAACCATGTTTTTGACTCACTCACAGGAGCCCGAAAATAGTTAAAAGGATTTTTAGATCGCGATTCACACGACTCTTAAAAATAATTTAAAAACTGGTCTATCCATCCCATAATGCGATACATGCAATCTATGATACACACAACCGGCCCTCACACGCCGCAACCACAGTCTTAACACTGAGATTAAAAGGCCATACAATAAACATGTATTCCCGAGATAAAATCGTACATTATGGAGTAAAACTATAGACCAAACCACGAGGTAAAATCGTACACAGCGGGATAAGACCGCACACCACGGGATAAGACCGTAAACCAGACCACGGGATAAAATCGCATGCTTTACCGTAAGCCACGGGATGGAACCGCCAACCACGGGTTATACCACGGGATAAGACCGGATTCCACGGGATAAGACCGCATGCCACGGGATAAGACCGCATATCACAGGATAATACTATATACTACAGGATAACACCGAATATTCCTATGCATAACCTAATTAGGATTTAAATGCATATCACATACCACATACACTACATGCATGTACCCCCACAAATCCATCACATCCATGCCTAATAAAACTCTGAGTTCCACAGCATGCAACCCCGATACACATAAGATATCATGCCATGTAATCCACTTACATAAATAAACAGTTATAAATGCACTTAGCCATATAACCTGACTAGACATCACAAGCCACATACCCGTCATTCGATACCCGAACAACCCATCCACAAACCGGGACCCGTCCACACACAGGGACAACCAATACCTAACCCGAGGCCAACACCTGAAACCTCTCACAAATCGATTCTCACCAGAACCCCACCTTAAACCAAACCACGAACCCACACGTCGCGCACATAACCAGCACTCACACAACCGTGCCACGAACCCTAAACCAGCTATGCACATCACACCCGAGGACGGCATCACATAAACGCCCGGGCCACCACACGGCCCCCGAAGCCACCACATAACCAACCAAACCGAGGTACAACTAACTCCCCGCTCCATGATTTCAATCAATAGAACCCATTCCATTGACTAAGCACCACTAGAGGAAGGCCAATCACCAACACGACACCCAAAAGAATCCATAGGTATTTGAATTGACCAATTCCCATAAATCAATCGATTGAATACCGTAGGACGCCAATCGGAAACCAAAACCCAACCACCAAACCACCAACAAACAACCCAAAATTCAGTCGACTGGACTCAACCCGCAGTCGACTGAAAAATCCACTGGAAATGGCCAAAAAGCCCAGAAGCACTATCCAGTCGACTGACCCTCGAGGTCCAGTCGACTGAACCTCAAGAACACCAATCCAGTCGACTGAACCCAAGAACACAGGATCCAGTCGACTGAACTCATAGGTCAGTCGACTAAACCAGCCCAGAAACCATTTTTCAAGCTACAGGTCAGCCCTCCAAACCTCAGATTGAAGCCTTGAAACTCTCTTTTTAACACCCTCAAACAAATACAAGCCTAACCCTAACATTGAGACTTCAAAAGAAACTCTCAACACCCGATTCCATCCACAGAAATTGCCGAAAATAAGGTTTTAAACCTAAAAATCCAACTG